>JAFBJT010091956.1:0-60000 GCA_016785325.1 Chascanopsetta lugubris | reverse complement strand
AACGTTACAAGGTGCTGCTGATGTTTGATGTAGTGCAGTGAAGCACTGGTACATAAATGTTCATTTTATCACCCTGTGAGTGTGCAGACATGCCACGGCACTCTCAGCCCAATTGAACACCTCATATGCATCACACATACATCAAGCAGCACGCACGGCTAATTGGCATAGGGCAACATGAAAGAAAGGACAGGCTGCAGAACTGTGTGCACACAATAACAATCTGAAAAGAACATTTAAGAGGTCTAAAGGGTTTAAATGAAAATATAAAGAAACTGTTTAAAGCTGTGAAAAAGACTGGTAGAATTAGTGGGGATATTTGGATAATGACTCATCCTCTGTCTGTTCCCAGGATACTACACCTGTGTAGAAGTGATATTTACATTGCGTCGGCAGGTTGGTTTCTATTTGATGGGAGTTTATGCCCCAACTTTGTTGATTGTTGTTTTGTCCTGGTTATCATTCTGGATAAACCCGGATGCATCAGCCGCCAGGGTTCCGCTGGGTGAGTACCTCCAATACTGTACGTGTGTGTAACAAACAAAATGATTATCATGACAGAACGAAAGTAGAATTTCATGGACTCTGAAATTTCATAAAATGATATCCAAATGATGAGTGCAGGGAAGAATTTTGGGAATAGGACTCATTTTAAAATGCCCTGGCTGCAAAGAATATGCACCATATATGTATCTATCATAAGATCAATAGCAAGTTGGCTCTGTCTATAACAATAGTTAAACAAAAAAACATGACAGAGCAACTCCTTTTTAACTCCTGAAAGAGTGAGAAGAGTCAGGGTCAGTAATGGATGGATGATAAGGGAGTGGAGGGGTGAGGTGATGGAGGGGGGGATGTGCTGACTACTGCCCTTTAGGTGCTGACACTCAGGGTGGGTACAGGTTGTCCCAACAACCCCCTAAAATCCCATTAGTCTTTATATTGACTGATTGACTGACAGACAATCCCACTTTAATTGCTCATGTATTAACCATGAATGTGTGAATATCTGTGTTTTAGGTATCTTATCAGTCCTCTCTCTGTCCAGTGAGAGTATGTCTTTAGCCTCTGAACTACCAAAGGTCTCCTATGTGAAGGCCATTGATATCTGGCTCATTGCCTGTCTGCTTTTTGGGTTTTCGTCCCTTGTGGAATATGCTGTTGTGCAGGTCAGTTCTCACACACAAACCTTCACATTGATACAATAACAACTTATATCTCCATACTGTAACTGGGACAAAGCACTGTTGACCTGACCCAGCTGCTCCACTCGTTTCCGCTGGTAAAAAAAAAACCCACCAACACATCGACTGGGTTTTTTGAGCAATGGCAAAGTGCTTACTCAGCGTTTCACACCAAGTACAAGTCAAACTGGTTTTGATTGCATCTGATGTGAACACAGTGTGCTCAATTCTTCTATGTCATTTGCGACGTCAGATTCCTCCGTTCTCTCTGGCACAACAGTAGGAAACTTGCCCATCTTCCAGGCATTGTCATGTGAGCATAGACATCAATGTTCCGAGCAAAAGTTTTTTTTTTTTTTTTTAACTTAGGACAAGATCCAGCTATCTGAAGGAGTTTCCCTTTGTTTGAGGCATAGAAAAAATAATGAGGGAGATTATCACTTTAGCAAAGCCACTGAATTATTGCTGTGGTTCTATTATGTCAAGAAAGGATAAAGGGGACACATGGATCATTGGTGTAGACTGGTAATGTAAAAAATATTTTGGATAATTCAATAGAAGGTTACCTGTCACACCTGCCGAAGTATCCTTGGGCACGATACTAACCCCCAGCTGCCTCCTTCAGTCCTGTGGACTCACCATCTGCAGGTATGATCTAATAGGGTTAGGTGCAAGAGAACTTCAGTGAAAGCTGCTGCCCCTGTGATCCGAAATCAGATAAACTAAAGCGCAACAGAAAAATAAATATGAAAAAAATGTTAAGAAATAATACCAGAGGTTTGATGCTGCACACTGCTGGGAGTACACTACTCCCCACACGGCCGGTGGAGTGGGCGGACTCCATTGGCCAGATTCCTCAGTCATTAAATGAGACTGTCCTGCTCTACAGCGACTGTGGAGTGAGACTCGACCAAATGATGGTAGGGGAGTTCATTTAACCTATATGTTAATATACCACAAAACAGCACAGTATTTTACCCATATGGGCTTTTCCTATTCAATATTGTGCCCACAAAAGTCAAACTTCTATTGTTCTAATGACACAAAAACATCAACATAAAAAACGAATGTGGAATTAATGACCCCAGAATTATAGGCTCTATCTTAGTGGGCGACTTGCGCCTGTTGATCTAACCTCCTATTTCTTGTTCCTGCAGGTGATACTGAACAGCCCCAAACTGATCGAAGAGGAGAAAACTAAACTGGCCACCAAGGAAAAGGCTCTAAAAGAGAAAGAAGGAAAGAAGCAGCCAGATAAAACCAACAACACAGTGAATGGGACTGGTGGAACACCCATACATGCCAACGCACTGCAGGTAAAACATTCTACTCTCAGAATGGTGAAATTGAGTTTGAATGATAATTGAAGGCTTCCATAGATTCCATTGCATTCTTGGATGGACATAGTAAGATGAGGGGTATTCAACTGCAACATGTCACATGTTGTAGGGCTGTCCTGGCTGACATGCCTCTGCAATGTTGCATGGACGTCGAGGACTGTGTGGGGACGCTGTGGAAAACTGGACCAGCTCTATACCCTTGCATGGGTGCTGGAGGGGGGATGGGAGTTTGCCCAACCAGTCCACATGTGTTTTGTTGATCTGGAGAAGGCTTATGGCCATGTTCCCCGTGGTACCTTTTGGCTGCACCTCCAAATGTGAGGCCATGGTTCTCGGTCAGAAAAGAGTGGATTGCCCTCTCTGGGTCGGGAGTGAGTCTTTGCCCCAAGTATCTCAGCGTCTTGTTCACGAGTGGGAAAAACAGATCGGAGGATTGACAGGCGGATCGGGGTGGTGTCGGCAGTGATGCGGACGCTATAGGCAAAGCTCTCTGTTTACCGGTCAATCTATGTTCCAACTCGCACCTATGGGTCATGAGCTTTGGGTAGTGACCAAAAGAATAAGATGGCGAATACAAGCAGCAGAAATGAGCTTTCTCCGCAGGGTGCCTAGGTTTGGCCTTAGAGATCGGGTTTGCAGCTCAGACACCCGAGAGAGGCTCAAGGTAGAGTTGCTGCTCCTCCACATTGAGAGGAGCCAGATGAGGTGGTTCGGACATCTCGTAAGGATGCCCCACAGACGTCTCCCCGGGGAGATGTTCTGGGCTTTTCCCACTGGGAGGAGACCCCAGGGCAGATCCAGGACATGCTGGAGAGATTATATCTCTCGGCTGGCCTGGGAACACCTCGGTATCCCCCGGGAGAGCTGGTGGAAGTGGCTAGAAACAGGAGTCATTGGTCTTCACTGATGAGACTGTTGCCCCCACGACCCGGATCCAGATGAGCAGAAGAACATGGCATGGTATGGCAGAACCCAAGACCCGAAGAGGGAAGCCACAAGGGCCCCCTCCCCAAGGATTGAGCCGAGACCAGGCACACCATCCCACCAGCCCCTTGAGAGAACCAGCAGGAACCACCAACAGCGTCCCTCAAATGGGCAAGAGTCAAGGCCTGACCATTCTCCCATTGGAACAGGAACCCAACCCATGGTGTGAAGGCCCCACTAACCTGAGGCCCACTACCACTCCCTACAAGCCAGAGAAGACAGAGCCCTCCACCTACCCAAACTCTCCAGGGCCCACAACCTGTTAACACCCACCTCTCCATAGAGGCCCCAGGGTGAGAAGGCTAAATGGGTTAGGGTTAACCCCCATAACCCAACACAGTCTTGCTCATGGTCAGGTGGGTTGATGTGTACTGGGTGTAAGTGTGTTCTCATGGTGTTTGTAAGATTTTAGGACAAAAACTGTTCTGATAGGACTGAACTAAGTCTAACATCCTTTATTACATACATGTCACACCCATCAGCACATTTTAAACAGTCTGTATCTTTTTACCAGGTGGTGGAAACTCGCTGTAAGAAAGTCTGCACCTCCAAGTCGGATCTGCGATCCAACGACTTCAGCATCGTGGGATCTTTACCTCGAGACTTTGAACTCTCCAACTTTGACTGTTACGGGAAACCGGTGGAGGTGTCGGGAGTGCTCAAGTCCCAAAGCAAAACCAACAAGAAGCCCCCACCGCCCAAACCTGTCATACCTGCTGCTGCCAAACGAATCGATCTCTATGCAAGAGCACTCTTCCCTTTCTCCTTCCTCTTCTTCAATGTGGTTTACTGGTCATGCTATCTGTGAGGGGAGCAGGTCCAGAGTAACGTGGTTTGTAATCTGACAGTGCTGATATTTATATTCCACTGAACTGATGAGTGAAAATCCATATATGCAACTCTAACTCTAGAGGATAACAGGCCATTCTGACAGTAACTGTTCATTTGCACAACTATAATATGAAGCCTGGAGTCCCCTTTAAGCCCATGCATTTAGTAAGCACCGCATGTGTCTGCCTTCCATACCGCTGTGGTCAATATAGAACGAACCTTGTGGTTTCACCAACACCCCACTGCTGTATCTATAAATGTCTTTCAAAGAATGTAAGATCATTGGTAACACCAATTAAAACGCTGTAGCAAGTATAAATATTCATGTAAAGAATGATAAAGAAATACTGTGTTGCATCATTTTGAAGTAGTTTGAAAGTTATAGAATGGAAACATAAGAATATAACACGGAAAGAAGATCCTACTAAAGAGGAA
This sequence comes from Chascanopsetta lugubris, assembly GCA_016785325.1. Taxonomy (NCBI): domain Eukaryota; kingdom Metazoa; phylum Chordata; class Actinopteri; order Pleuronectiformes; family Bothidae; genus Chascanopsetta; species Chascanopsetta lugubris. The sequence continues at coordinate 55,226 of JAFBJT010091956.1, read as the reverse complement.
ATGTCTTGTTTGTATATAAGAAATGATGCCGTCATGGTGACATCACTCACTGCCACCAAGTTGCTAGGAAGCTAGTTTTTGAAGGGACTGATATTGAAGATGGGTTAAGATCACTGAAATGATTACACACAGTAGTCTTACATCCTTTGAGGACATTTTTACGAATAGGTGGAGATGCAGAATAACCCCGCCCACCCTGCATACAGACTACTGGCCCCTCCCCCTCAGGCTGAAAGCTGCATATAAAGGCTCCATGTTGCCTCTACACCACTGACTGATCTCACTGCCTCACGTCCTTCCCAGCTGTGCTTCTGCTGCCACTGCTACTGTTCTGTTTCTGCTTTTTTCAAATGATAAATTTTAATTATTCTCCTTTATTCTAACGTGTTATTTTGTCTATTTTATTATCAAAGTGCTATTCTTTGTATGCTGCTAGACCTGAGTCTCTGACCTCAATCCCCTTGTGAGTCCAAATGTTCAGAATGACAATAAATGAGCCTTGAATCCTTGAGTCAGCACATTCCAGTGTGTTTCACCCACATGTGACAAATAACTAATGTCTTAGGGCTTCTGATGACTCCTCCTTGACCTTTATCCTAAACTTATAACAAATGATATGTTCTGGCACCAAATGTTTTGCTGGACCACACTGCCACCTATGGACCGCCTCCAAGAATGACTGAACATTGTTAATTCAGATATACTATTATAATTCAGATATATTATTATACTATACATTGTGAGTAACATCATTCTCATTATATTATCATTTACGGAATTATCAGCCACATTTGTGTAACCTCTTCAGTTTTGTACATTATGCATGTGTTCATGTTAATCTAAGATTTAAATATTTCTATTTCTGTGTATATGTAATGTTACCCCTCATAATTGATGAGTCATGGTGGAAAGAATTCTGCAAATATATACAGTTCAATTGTTTGGTTAGAATTGATGAACAGGACAATTCTCTGACTTGGATCTTGCAACGACACTCCATGCCCATAACCTGCGAGTTTGTCCAGCAGCCCTCCAGAAGACAAAGATAATAAGAAGAAGACAAGAAGAAGAAGAAGGAGTTACTCTTGATGGATATTTTGACTCTACGATATTTTGACTCTACGGTGAGAAATGACGGATTATACATAATCATTTGATGATTTTTAATCAAATGTTGGATCAAATGCAAATGAACAATAATTACTGCTAAGAGCATTGTGTGGGACACAGTCTCACCGTAAGTGTCCCCTGTATGTTGACGGGTCAAATTCCATCTGCCATCTCACAGCTGTTGATATTAAACAGTTCATAGGCCTAATTCTATTTTGTTGGCTCAGTTCATTTAAGTTTGCTCAAACAGTGCATGGTGCTTCAACATCAAACAATCATTGTCAAATTATAAAATTACCCTCACAGACATCACATCTCTTTTTTATGCTCACATAACGACATGTTTTTGCATTGATGCTTAAATTCAGTAAAGTGTTATGTTTCATTTCACTTGAACTGTACAAAGGTTATGAATGAATCCCCGTTGGTGTAAGGACAGAGAAAATGAGAGCTGTGGTGACTCATGACTCAATCAAGTGGAGGTGAAACAAGGAGAACAAGTGGATTGCTTCATCAGCACTTTCCAGGTCTTGAGTTGAGATGTGTGAAGCCATAAACTGTCCTTTGGCATCATGTCAAGAATGTTATTATTATCCAATATATACATGCTGATGACATTTTTATTAATTTCTGAATATTAAAAAAAACACAGATAGAGCTCCTTTGAAGTAATGAGGTCCTGATAGATTTGAATTTAAACTCCGCATGACAATCAGTGTGATACATTAAATCTGTCTGCTCGTCTCCATCAGTCCCGCTGCTGTTTCAGGTCCTCGGACAGCGCCACAGTGCTGCTTTTCACACGTGTGTACGGTGCACATTGTTTACTATTTACATATATCCATTCTTTCTGTTCATTCTTTTTTATACAATTCAACAATTATTGAATGATTGAATTGAGTGACTGGTCAATATCAGCCAGAAGAAAATGTTTTATTGTGGAAATTACAAACATTGAAATAGCTCCCACTGTATGTGTGTGTGCTTGTGATTCTGGCTGTTTGTCAGCGCTCCCAGGTGACTGCAGTCAGAGCCTGGTGAGTCTCTGTCGCTGTCCATGGTGCTGATCCTACACCGCAGACCTGGAGCTGTTGGTGTCCTGACAACATAAGTGTTCATGTCAGTGTTCCATGTTAGCTGTCATACGTGTGAGTTTAAGAAGAAGAAGAGTTTAAGTTTGAGAGTTTAAGAAGAAGTCCTTTCCTCATGAGCAGGGAAGATGGAAGCCACAAAACACGGCTGTAGCTCTTCTCATAGATCAGGTTAGGTCAGTGTGTAGGCACATGTTCGGTGAAAGATACAGAATGAAAAGTTTGTGTTGAATTAGATTATTTTCAATTGGCGGACATTGAACAGAATTAATGATGTTTTTATTCGTATGTACCTACGGTATATTATGCATTTACATTGGGAACTCATCATTGTGAGCTGGTGGACCACCTTCTTAATACCATACTCTGACTCGGTAGAAATAAACATGTTTGGATTATAGTGATAACTGCTACCATATGGTTGGACGGATAGATAGATAGATAGATAGATAGATAGATAGATAGATAGATAGATAGTTGGTTGAATAGATAGATAGATAGATAGATAGATAGATAGATAGATAGTTAGATAGTTGGTTGAATAGATAGATAGATAGATAGATAGATAGATAGATAGTTGGTTGAATAGATAGATAGATAGATAGATATTTGGTTGAATAGATAGATAGATAGATAGATAGATAGATAGATAGATAGATAGGTAGTTAGATAGTTGGTTGAATAGATAGATAGATAGATAGATAGATAGATAGTTGGTTGAATAGATAGATAGATAGATAGATATTTGGTTGAATAGATAGATAGATAGATAGATAGATAGATAGATAGATAGATAGATAGGTAGATAGATAGATAGTTGGTTGAATAGATATATGGATCGATAAATAGATAGATAGATAGATAGATAGATAAATAGATAGATAGATAGATAGATAGATAGATAGATAGATATTTGGTTGAATAGATAGATAGATAGATAGATAGATAGATAGATAGGTAGATAGATAGTTGGTTGAATAGATAGATAGATCGATAAATAGATAGATAGATAGATAGATAGATAAATAGATAGATAGATAGATAGATAGATAGATAGATAGATAGATAGATATTTGGTTGAATAGATAGATAGATCGATAGATAGATAGATAGATAGATAGATAGTTGATAGATAGATAGATAGATAGATATTTGGTTGAATAGATAGATAGATCGATAGATAGATAGATAGATAGATAGATAGTTGGTTGAATAGATAGATAGATATTTAGATATTTGGTTGAATAGATAGATAGATAGATAGATAGATAGATAGATAGATAGATAGATAGATAGATAGATAGATAGATGGATAGTGTATGATTTGTGTAAATGATGTTGGAAAGCGACAACAGTACAAGCACCTCAGAGCTTCCCTTGTGTTTTTATAGGTCATGATATTTAATGACTCTCATCATGTCACAGCGCAGCGTGTGTGTGCGTGCGTGTGTGTTGTGCACGTGTGTGTGTGTGTGTGTGTGTGTGTTGTGTGCTCATGTATTATATAACCTTCTCAGGCAGTAACACGTAGTATCTTGCTGTGTGCTGCCTCTGGTCTCATCTGGATACATGAACGCTGCTGTGCCCTCAGCTCCTCGGCTACTTTCGGATTCCTCTTCGTGCTTCATCGGCATTCCTTGGCGCGCGCCCCCCACTCCAACAGCGGCAGCTGCAACAGCAGCAGCGGCAGCAGCAGTATTGGCGGTGGCGCGCGCACCTCAACGGAGACAGGACTGAGCATCCGCAGAGCTCGTGAGGGACCGTGGGATCACGCCATGAGCTAGGATCACGAGCGTGGCGTGGGTGATGCTCGGGGTATAGGACCGTGCAGTAGGCAGCTGTGGTGTCGCGCGTGGAGCTTTACCAGCACCATGAAGCTTCTGTTCGTGGTGTCACTCCTCTGGTGCGAGGCGCTGTGCGGATCTCCGAGCGTTCAGATCGGTAGGATTCTTATTGACATTTTTAACATCACGTCTCCTCTGTCTCTCCCCCCTCTTCCCCTTCATCCGTCTCCTCCTCTCACTTTTTTTGCTTTTCGTCTTTTTCCACATCACCGCCCTCGTGTCTACAACCATCAGTGTGGGCCTCTATCATCATCTTCCTCCTCTCCTCATCTTCCTCCTCCTCCTGCCGCCGCCACTGAGGAGAGGCCTCATCACACCGCGGACTGATCCATCCCATCTTCTGTGTGTGTGTATGTCATCATGGTGTCCACACACACACTCTGTGTGTTTGTTTGTTATGGGTGAAGGTGCAAACATCTGAAAGCAGGTTCATCTGACATCATTAAAATTCAACACCTTAGACGCGTTTCCTTGCTGGACCTGCGAACACAGGTGTATACGACGCCCCCTGCTGGACGGGATTTGAGCTGCATTCCACCACAGTTCGATAAATGTGTTATAATTAGACTGAAATGGCATATGAAATGGTTTCTTCATCAGAATGGTTTGTAATCCTTGGATGTTGATGTAACAATTGTTTTTAAAGAAAGGTTTCAAATATTTATGTCACTGCCATCGATGTCTCTAAAAACTACTTTATATTCCTATGACTTTGTGTAATGGTGACTTATTGTCAAGAATGTGTGATGGAGGCTTCAGCCAGCACTGTTAGCAAAGCTACACAGTGATGTTATGAACTACATGCTTGACTACATCGTGCTTGATTTACATGTGTAATAATGATTTACATGTGATAATGATTGACGTGTGTGATAATGATTGACATGTGTAATAATAATTTAAATGCGTGAGTAATGATCGACATGTGTAACAGTGTTTGTTTTGTGATATCAGTACAGTAATGGGAATTCAACTGGATGCGCCTGCACTGTCATGTCAGTACAACGTATCATGAATCATCACCTCTTACAGTTGCATCTCAAAAGTATTTATTTTTACTTATTAATTTGAGGGGTGGGGGCGGGATTGCACTAGGTCACCGATGCTGTCATATAGTCCCATGAGATGTCAAGGTCTGAAATCGAAGACTCGTGGAAACCTGCTGATGCCAGTCAACCCCATGCCCAGTGTCAGTGTCATGTCTGTGGATACTAATGAAGTAATGAAGTCTGATGCTCTGAACTGGCCCCATGCTTTTCGGTGTCATGCCATTCAAACAGCATACTCAGGTTTTAGCTTGTAATGTTGAAACATGCACAGTATGAATGATCCCACTCATGCTCATGCAGGATGGGGGTGTATATGCTGTCATGTAGCTTTATTTGTGTTTTACATTGGTCCCCATGTGGTGGGCTCTGGTCAGTGAGGCATCAACACTGAGGGTGAGGGTGGGGGATGGGAGGACAACACAGCGATGCTCCTCACAGAGTTGTGTACCTGAAACAGGATACTACCAACTATGCTATGCAGATGATATAACAGCACAATGAATAAAACAGGATGCTGCGAATGTGACAAAGAGAGGGATAATGAAAGCAGAGCGATGGAGGCAGCTGAAGGTAACTATGGTCACTGGCTGTTTGACATCCTGCTATTTTATGTCAAGGTCTATTAGATAATTAATATGAAGAGTGGAAAGCTTCACTTCTCACTTTGTTCTAAATGAGGATCTCAAATCTGTGGGTAAGAATAAACATTCTCTAAATCTTGACCAAAGATCTAAGGTTAAAACTAATACTTGAAATGAAGACTAATATTGATTAATAAATCAATGATATGTCAATGAGAAGAGGAATCATGTTGTCATGATTTTAGAGCTGTCACTGATTTCCTCCTTTCTCTCTGACTTCAGAGGTCTGGCAGATGAAAGCCAACACTCTGCATTAGATTCTCACCAGCACAAATATTACAAACCAATGTGTGTACACCGAGACAGATAACTTCGACTTCTAGAGCTGTGGTTAATAGGCTTTAAATGGCAGTTACTGCCATTGACTGATTATAATTATATGGTACGATGCTGTCTCCGTTGTGACCTCTGACCCCGTTATGTGCTGTGCTGAGTGAACATTGTATTGAAACCACAGATTGTCCTCTCTCTTGTGTATTGACAACAACTGTCATATCTGACAATGTCACCTTAAGTGGACCAGTAGAGTGTCACACTTGTACGTCTGCCAATCTGTCACTGTACAAGTGCTGGGTAATCATTCTGTATGGTTTGCTGCAGTATGACATCTGTCATCTGTTAATGCGCAAGTTTAAACACATCTGTGGTATATTTACTAAGGCTCAATATTATATGACTTGTCCCAGAATTGCTTGAAAATAAGAGAAATAACAGGGCACACATTTGCATGAGCGGAGTGGTGGTAATGGCCACATTTGGAAAGCACTGTGGGTGTGGAGAGCCAGGAGGAGTGTTTTGGAGGGGGCGGGTGATTTTCTCCCTCCGAGCTTTGTTTCGTGTCCTTTTGAAAGAGGGAGCTGACACTTCAGAGAACGGGAGACAGAGGATGGCGTTTGTGAGCAAGATCCAAAGACAGACAGACTGTGGATGACTGTGGCTCTATACAGGGGCTTTTGTTTGTAAAAGATGGCTCCTATGGTGACAAGTGACTATAGGGAGAGCTTGGCCAGGACTTTCCACCATAATTCCCGTGTCCAAGCAATTCATATCTGTGCTGATGTATTCCAGCGTGTGCTAAATGCTGGGGTCAGTGGAGTTCGGGTGCAATGGGAGAATCCTACGAGCTATTGTTCTAACCCTAAAATGACTAAGACCAGCATAGATAGAGCATGATTAGTGCCATGCACTTGTCCGTATGATATTAAGGCAGTGTGTGCGTGTGTGGGAGGTGGGGTGGTACTGATCGCGAGTGAGTAAAAGTCTCAAGGCCTCGATAACAACGGTAGCCACAGTTGCATGGTGGTTTTTCAGATACCATTCACTGTAAAATCTATATAATGAATATATCATAATATATTATTTTAGATATCATAGAGTAAAATCTCTATCTCCAGTCCGAAAACATGCTTTAGATGGGGAGAAAAGGACAATACTTACATGACGTACCCAGTCAGCTGTGAGTTGAGCACCTAACATATACCAGTGTCTCCATGTTTGGAGTTGGTGCCTTGGTGTGTATACAGGACCATTGCTGGACAGACTACATGGCACACACATGCCAGGAGAGCATTTGAATCACGTTTTAGATGTTGTTTGACCATTGATATGTATTTAAATAATACAACATCTATATTATGACCTGTTTCATAGTGCTCATACTCTTTGCCAGGCATCAGCTTTTTGTCGGTAAAAGTAAAACATTGGCAGCCCAAATAGTAAAACACTGCAATCTGAAGTAAACCCTAGATGGGCTCATCATTGGTTTGTGTGCCCTGACATATTGTTTGTCGGGATTTTCAGTTTGCAAATGATACTTAATACAGGAAGCTGCACTGCTATGCCGCATTACACTGTCAGCCACTTATCCAATACGGGGTCACGGGGATAGCAGCTGCCACCCACGTACCACTGCACCTGACCCCATTAGATCTCCACTGCAGATGCTGAGTCCACAGGACTGAAGGAGGCAAACACGGGGTTAAGCATCTTGTTCAAGGGTACTTCAGCACATGGGATTGATAAGGCTTCAATAAATCCTTCAACATTTTCTATTACTCCACTCTACAAGCCACAGCCACCTCCACCTTATGTGCTATGTAAAAAAGTAAAACAGAGGTGAACATCTATAAGACTTTTGAAGAATCCTTGACTATATGTTCCAGATCTAACTTTATCCTCTCTGCATGAACATATCTGTAGCAGGCCCTCGGAGACTCATTTGTATTTTGAGCATTAACTAAATATATTCATGGACTTCTCATAGCATGGGAGATCACTTACAGGCTTTTGCACTGTTGCCTTGGCAACGTGTCTCTAAGCAGTGGCCTACACATGATCATTTATTATTGTTGGTTGGCCACAATGTTAACACTGACTGCTGCACATTGATTTTGTTCTTTTCACCATTTCAAATTGATATAATCTTATTTTATTGTGAAGTTGAGCAGCACATTGATTCACACACACACACACACACACACACACACACACACACACACACACACACACACACACACACACACACACACACACATGAACAATGGACCTGTCTGTCATTGTCAGATGATTCAGCTGCTTCTCATTGAAGAGTGGATAACACAGCCGGTGCAGTGCTCACCTTTCCCTGTGTCTGCTTTATTGCCCTGAGGCAATGGAGCTGTATTACATTGCTCGTTGCTCAGCTGTTCAATTGTTGCAAAGTAATCAGCTATTAAATATCCATAATGTATTTCCTGTGACCCACGAATTCTCTGTGTTAAATGATCATTAACTAATTGATACAGCTTAAGGTGAAATATACACACTATTTATCCATAAAACTCTTTTCATTTCATATGATAGAAGGAGTCATGTGATGCATTATGGCGCGGCAGTGGATGAGGGGTCAGAGGTCGATGCCAGAAGGCCTGCTGGTCTTTTACATTCTGGTTTAAATTAAATGAATTGTGAAAACCTGTGCAGAGGGCATACATGAGAACGACTGAGAGCACTGTAGTATAGCCTCCAGGCCTGAGGGCGCTGTGACGGTGCGAGAGAGATACTCCAAAAACAGAGAAGAAGACACGGAGCATGCGCAATAAACTGTTAAGATGCAAACAAACACTAGATGGAAAAAGAGGGACAAGAAAGAGAAGAATTTGATGATGGTAGCGGAAAAGAATGGGCAAGCATGACAGGAGACGTTCGTGTGGACTGGCGACATGGTAGAACTTCTGCTCCGTGCACATTGGACTACAAGTAACCCGTCATTGTTGTTGTTGTTGTTAGGTTAGATGTGAGAGATACGTATCGGTCGTCCAGACGGATGGCGTCTTGAGATTTTCCCACTCGGGGACCCGGTCTCATAAGTGTATTGGTATGATGTAATACCTGAATGAATACAGTGCTTCATATATAAGTGGTGCATGAATATGGGTCAATGTAAGTGGACATGGCTGTGTAACTGGCACTTGAGGTGGCCTCTGAGGACACCAGAGAAATTAACTGTGCACTACAGTATTTGCAAATCAGTCAGACAGAAATGATTGTACAGTTTCCAGAGTTTCCTTTAAAGGTGCTGTGTGTACGATTTTGGTCATTTTTCTCACTTCTAGATATATTACAAAACCATTTCATATGTTCATATTCATGAATGCAAAATCACCTAAACGTTTTATTCATTTGGCATTACCCTTAAATGAGCCCGTTAATGTATATTTACATGAGGAGGGGTTCCTCTCTATGGGGGCCGCCATGTTTTTACAGTAGTTAAAGTAAACACACCAAACATCTTTTGAGTTTGAATGACAACTGAAGTCGACCATAGGTTCTCCTGCATGTTCAGAAGGGTGAGGGTGAGGTGATGGATACAACATTACTTCTAGGTGCCACCAAATCTTACATACTGCACCTTTAAACCTCAGAAACCACTGCCAGAGTCAATGACTGAGGGAATTTGGTCGACTCAGCAAGGTTGGACTGCTACACTCAGCTATCCTCAGCTCTTTGGAAACTACTGGTGATTATATCAGCTTGTGGAGATCCATTCATCACCAAGAGAGAGGCTGCTGTGTCATGGTGTTCACAGAAACCATCACAGTGGAGGCTACAGCTCTGGTGGGGAGGGAGTGGGGGGGGGGGGGGGGGGGGGGGGGGGGGGGGGGGGGGGGGGGGGGGGGGGGGGGGGGGGGGGGGGGTTCTTGGAGGTTCTACTACAACAACAACGTGTGGCGCCATGATGCCAGAAAGATTTCCGAACACTGTTCACCTAATGTTAAAGCTCCTGACAGTGGAATGTTGAGCGTTTTGTTTACCACAGGAACTGTCGACAGTAATTATTACAACAGTCCCTATAAGTACCCCCAAGTGTAAATGCAGAGCAGGCCATGGCAGAGCTCTATGGCTCCATCAGTCAGCAGCAGACTGGGGCACTCTGCACTGTGGCAGAGGATTCCAACAAGACACATCTCAAGTCAGCATGACCTGAATTCCATCAGTGCGTGGACGGAGGGAATGATACACTGGACTTTGCGTAAACATTAACAAACATTGGTAATGCTTATAAGGGAGCCTGGGTAGCTCGTGTTTGGAGGGCTGACCACTCATGTTAAATGCCTGCATATAGACACAGGGTGCAAAGGGAACAAGCAGCACTAAGGGACATCAGGTTGTGGTCACAGGAGGCACACACACACATTTACACACATGTTGTGTGTACTGTATTAATACATGTAATGATATACTGAAGAATATACCAGAAAATGAATAAATATCCTCTATGCTTCACAAAATACCCTGATAAGAATTTAGACTATACCACCCAGCCCTAGTTCAACATAATAAAAATAATAATCATTAACAATTAATGATGCAAGGAATCATTAACATACGCAGATCTATGACCATAAAGTATTTATTTTTTCAAGAATAAATGTGCAACTTAATATTATTCATTATATAAAGTAGAGCTTCACATTCATCTGCATCCTTGAGGTATCTCCTGATATCAAATACATTGCTGACCCCTGGTCATCAACATCTCACTATAGTTGCAGTGCCCATCTGACCCAAGACTCCCAGTATAGTTCTCATGGCCAATCAAACAAACCCCAATTGCCCTGTTGCACTCCAGTTATTATTAAATGCTTCAAACAACTTCTTATGGAGCTCACCTCAATTTAAATGATCTGAAAGATCAGAACACCTATTCCTTCCTAATCTATTTCAGCAGATATACGTATGTACCTATCTATATCTATGCATGTTTCTGTATCTATATCCATATCTATATGTCAGGGCTCTCCCTAAAGAATGGAATAAGGGTGCCTTGCCATCCCACCACAGTCTGAGCGCCATCGCACCAATCCCCCCCCCCCCCCCCCCCCCCCCCCCCCCCCCACAGACAACCTCTTGCACACACAGAGACACACACACACACACACACACACACACACACACACAAGCGATACGTGCACACACAGAGACACATGCTGTTGCACATGTTATGCAGCGGCCTGATCCGTGCCCCGCCCCCCCCCCCGCCATCAACAAATGCCATCCTACTCCAAATTTATGGGGAGAGCCCTGCATTATGTATATTATTTATAGATGTGGTGCCATGTGGGCTTCCTCATAGTTTATAGTATCATATTAAAGATGCAGTGTGTAAGAGTTTGGTCATGTTTGTCACTTCTAAAAATATTACAAAACAATTACATACTGACATTTTCATGTCACATATAATCATGCCAATGTTTTATTTTTTCACCATTAACCTTAAATGAGGCCATTAATGTATATTTACATGATGAGTGTGTCCTCTCTCTGGGGGCCACCATGTTTTTACAGAAGTGAAAGTGGATGTACTAAAGATCTTTTGAGTTTTAATGACAACTGAAGTCTACCATAGGTTCTCCTGCATGCTCAGGAGGGTGAGGTGATGGATACAACATGCAACTCCACCTCTAGATGTCACCAAATCCTACACACAGCACCTTTAATAATGGCGTGAGGCTCCGCAGGAAAGAGGAAGAGTGCCCCTGCAGTCACTTGCCTACAGTTGATATTAGTAGAGGAGCGGTGCCTCATGTGACATCCTGCCTAAGTGAATGGTCATTATTAATGGAGGCCTTGTTTCTGCTGGCAGAGGCTCTGGGAGTGTGTGAAGACTCAGTGGTGGAGTCAGTGCAGGCAGCTATGGCCTCTCAATGCAGCTCCAGCTTCACTGCTCATGGCCAATCAGTCAGTGTGAGGAACCATGACCTCATTCTGCCAGCTTCACCATGTCTCCTGCCGCTGAGCTGAGGTGCATTTATTTCTTCTCAATTGATATGAATGTTCTTCCTCAACAGGGTGTGTTTGATAACGCGAGACACTGTGTTGTGTCCAAAAATCGAAAAAAAGGGACAAGGGACATCATGGCCTGCACATCTCAGCCGGAGCTGGACCGTTGCTCCACATGCTGCTGCCAGGACACAGTGGGGCTGTGGGTACAGAGTGAACCCCAGAGGCTTGTGACATTACACCATGACCCTCCATGTTCAAATGACCAGAACTGAGGCAAATGGTGTCTAAATTGAATTAGAATAGCTTTGACTGTCCGTGATGTGGTCTGGCAGTGGTCCCCATCGGAAGTGATTTAGTGCCCATGAAACTGCTAAATCAGTCAGTTCCCAAGCAAGTGTGTTCTTAAGCTCATTTCATTATCCTCACTGAGGACCCTCTTTGTACTGCTGTCAGATGATTTATATTTGCTTGTTTGTAAGCGAGGCGATGGATTTACATGAATCCTGGCACCATGATTATATTGTCTGTCTTTAATCAATAATTAATCTTGATGGGGACAAACACATACTTAACAGTACAGTGGTGAATGGTTGGTATTTGCTGAGCATTTTTACGTAAAGCACTTGCCTTTTCACCCAGTTACACACACACTGTGCGTCTTTGCATACTTTACCGCGTGGATGCACGCCTGGGCAGATATTGTATGTATTTACCATATAAGAAATTGCAAAAGAATAAAAAATCTCTATTGCTAATTAGTGTCAAGAAGATTTTGAAATTCTTGTGCAGTTGAAGCTGTGACGGTATCTTTAACAGATTTACCTAAAATCCACCAGACTGCTGCGTCTCAGAAATGACTCATCATCAGCATGAAGACTATTTATATTTATAAACACCATCACTGCACTAGTTTTGGGCCTCTTTTACTTGAACATTATTATTTTACAGTCCTCAGGAATATTAAATAAGTGCTGCCAGAATCAAAATAAAGCAGAATGAGGTAGCCTTTATTTTGTCCACAAATATAAACAAATGCCCGATAGTCATGCAATTTTGCTTAATTTTGGCAAAAGTCATAGGTTTCCAGCCACGTGGCGTCATTTTCCTTGCATCATTGTTCTCTGGTGACACCTCGGGAATCGCCGAAAATCGTGCAATGTTTTCAAAGCGCAAATCTTGCATCCCATTGGTCAATTTAGCTATGATGCTACAATGAAGCGCTGTTATTGGTGAATAATCTGATATCACACATCATGCTCTTCTTACGGTCAGCATAGATGGTCCAAGTATTGATAGATTTGACTTCGATAGGGCTCCAGCAAAGTGGGGGCAAATGAGGAACCGCAGAATTGCTGTGTGGATATAGATAACAAGTAGACTGTAGATTATATGTAGACTGTAGATTTATGATTGTATATAAAGTAGAGTGTATGTAGATTGTATATGGAGTAGATTGTATCTAGTCTGTAATTTACTGAAGTTCAAGCTTATTGTATACATAGACTGTAGATTGTACATTTTCTGTAATGGTTTGCTGCTTGGACTAAAGGCTGTTGCAGTGTGCAATAAATAATTTGTTTTGTCTTTGTCTGAGAGATTTTGTTATGTCTCTTTAGTTGTTATTTTGGGTCAAATTTAAGGCTGAGGTTGAAGGAAATGGTCTCCATTTGCATTTGAAACTGTCAAACTGTTGGACTGACAACTGGAGTGATGTTGCATGTTGAATGTCCTGTTTATTTGGACCAAATTCACTCTAAACTAAGCAGCGTGGTCTTTGGATTAAATCAGTATTTGTTGGAGGTGTGAGGGTCGGTGTTGTGAAGGCAATTAACAGGCTGAGCTCCACTCAGTTTTAGATTCAAAAGTTGTGCTTTTTCCATGGTCTGATCGGAGGGGCATGTCATTTGTGCATACAGCATGTAGCATATGTTACATTGTTGGCTATTTGTTTGCCACAGCTGACATAAAGGGAAGTGCTCTCAAAGCTGGTTGTGTTAACGAACTCAGAGAGAAGATGGCATGGCAGAAATTAGCATCATGATGAAACCGATCACAGGATATGAGTAAAACAAAGCGGATAACAGCGCCCCCTATCCAGTCACTCTTGTCATTCGATATTATCATCCAGATACCATAAACATTGTCTGTGCTTGTGATATAAGAAATGTCCCATGAACTATTTTTACCACTAGCATTTAGTCTCTAAAATGGGCGACTGATGCTCCGGGGTTAGAGAAGTTGTCCTTAAACCAGAGGGTCAGAGGGTTGGTCGCACTTTTCTTAATGCCTCATGCTGAAGTGTCCATGTGCAAGAAGCATTAATGTCCTCAGAAAGCAAAGTGAAGTATGTTGGATAGGCAATACACAATCAGCAGTTCATGTTTTGGGGATTAAGAATTTACTTGTATTTCACCACATGTAAAGACAGTTTTGAGTTTAATCCAAGTCAAGGTAAAAATACATTGTTATAAAGAACACAGTCATGTTCGGATGCTCTGATATCATCATGTATATAAATACATTATATTATTATTATTATTATTATGAGTGTGTCTACAGAGAGATCTTGTTGCTGCTGCTGTTGAGCTTTAGAGTTTAGAAAATGCTAAAAGAATGCTCACACAACAGGACTGTATAGTAAATTGTGTTAATAATAGAGGGCTTGAGGAAATGTGCAGCTGTAACAAATCAGATTAGAGTCTGTGAGGCACCTGTGATGAGGATAGAAACAAGACACAGGTTTGATGAGAGCATCAGTGACGTCATGAATACGTCTAGATTTCACCAGAGGCTCTGCTGGACATCAGTGCTGTTCCTGCTACTGATCATTGCATGAGCTCACTGCAGTGGGGCCTACATCTCAAATATGCATTGTCTAAGGATTGATGTTTATTAATCCTTATATATACATGTGTTTTTCTGTTAAACATGCAGCAGAAAAGTAGACAGTATTTTTACCTCATTAGTCTACACAAGTGCACTGATTTTAGTAGTCAATGGTGGAAAAATCCAATCTGCAGTATATCCAGTTGTTTCTTTTAATGATGTCCTGTTTTCATGTCTGTGTGAACCATGTTGTGTGTGTGTGTGTGTGTGTGTGTGTGTGTGTGTGTGTGTGTGTGTGTGTGTGTGTGTGTGTGTGTCTCAGGTGGATTATTCCCGCGGGGTGCAGACCAGGAGTACAGTGCATTCAGAGTTGGCATGGTCCAGTTTGGGATGGCAGATTTCAGACTGACTCCACACATAGATAACCTGGAGGTGGCAAACAGCTTTGCTGTGACAAACTGCTGTAAGTATGACTCATCTATTTTCCTCCATGCAGTCACTGATGATGATGCTACACTCAAATAGAACCATGCACAGCATTCTCCCAAAGCTATTGTCTCAATTATTACATCAACTATCAACCGTTGCATCAACCCAAATCTTGCAGTCTTTACTATTGTCAAGTAATGTCTGCTCTATCACACACACACACACACACATGCGGACACACCTCTCTGACCGCTCATTACAGACTTTAGAATACAGATCACAGACACAATGACAGGAACATGTCAGTGTCTTTGCCTGAGGCCTTCTCTTGTTTGTATATAAATACCTGACCTATTTCCATGACCCCAGGGAAACAGAGAGAGAGAGAGTGAGAGAGAGAGAGAGAGAGAGAGAGAGAGAGCGAGGGAGAGAGAGGGAGAGAGAAAGAGAGAGAGAGAGAGAGAGAGAGAGAGAGAGCATTAATCAAATTCCCACGTCATGGTAGAGTGAGCGTTAAATAGAGACGACTCATCTAGTGATTTGGTTTGTCTTTAGGTTTCAGTTACCATGGGTAAGAAGGCGGCCATGGCCTATATAGAATAAAAGTGACAAATGGCTCTATTATGTAGACACCATGCAGTTGGTAAATCTGGATATATAGTACTGCAAACATATGACCTACCACTTGAGAACATTTATTATTATTATTATTATTATTGTTATTATTATTATTATTATTATTATTATTATTATTATTATTATTATTATTATTATTATTACTATGATAGAAAAAAGTACACAAGTGATGACAACGGTGTCAACAGTAACGTAACAGATATATATGAGTAGATAAAATCATATAAGATAGAAATAATACAGTATGAATACAAACTAAAAAATGAAATACATTGAAATGACACAACTATACAGTCGTAGCTCCACTGTGTCCGTGACAAGACAGCAAGTGCACAGTCCCCTTGGCTTTTAGCCTGGACCATAGGACACCTGGTAGAAGTTGCTGAGCAGGTGGTTTTGTAGTCAAACATTTAATTAAAAGGTCAGTTGAATAAAATGGAGTTGTACTATGAGGGATTTGAAGGTAATTGAAATAAATTTAATACTATATATCTTAAAACAATAAGGAGGCCAATGTCATTTTGGGCCTGACTTGCTTTAGTCAGAAACGTGTCTGCAGCGCTCTGATGTCACTGGGGTTTGGATAATGCTGACTCATGAAGACATGAAAATAAATCATGAATTCAGTGAACTAAGTTGCAATGTTTCCAACTTGCAGAAAACATGACCAAGCAACATTTCAATTTGAAAAACAAATTTGCATACATGATCAAATTTCAAAATGAGGGTCAATGCACTTTGTGATATAGGTTCTGATTTCAGTCATCTCTGCTTTATTGCAAGTCATTATTTTGTTGAAAGTCATTATTTCACAGACAATCCTTCACATTGGCCCTGCAGAGTCATATTGTAGTCGAGGTATCCGTGTGCAGCAAAGAGTAAAAATACATGAAGTGAGGACTCATGCATGCAGAATCCTCTGCCTTCATCGGAGCATGATGTAACGGAGGCCTGAGGCTGAACTGAGGCTCTGCTGTTTAAGTGCAGTGTATTGTGATAGCATTGAGTTCTGTGTGTGTGTGTGTGTGTGTGTGTGTGTGTGTGTGTGTGTGTGTGTGTGTGTGTGTGTGTGTGTGTGTGTGTGTGTGTGTGTGCTCTGCAGCCTCTCCCTCTGGTTCCTCTGGTTCTGGATCTGTTTAAAAACATACAATAAAATAGAATATAGATTAAATGCCTCTTTTAAATTACAGTTGGTTCAACACTCACAGCAAAGAAGCCAAGCTGCTTATGTATCAGTGCGTGTCTTTCCACTGTCTCTTTGGTATTGTGGTGACACACAGTGCAGCAGGATAAGTGAGGTGAAGGATGTTTATGCAGCAGCACAAACTGAAATGTTGGCGCCAAGAATAACTGCATGTCGCACAGAGGCTGCTCACTTGCCTCTTTAAAACAGGTTGACAGCTCAGTGCACAGCTCATCTCCTGAGGGGATTCCACTAAATACTGAATCACAGGTCGGAAGAATTATGGGGGTGAGAACCTGTTTGATATTTACTCAATTTGAAAACATGAAAAAAAAATTACACCTTATCGTAATAGGTGATTTAGTGAGGATCAATCAGCAACATGCTATTTTTTCCATGTTGCATGTACTGTATACATCACTGGAACACACTGTATGTGAAGTACGTACCTGTAATCTGCCAGATCCAGTAACTGCATCATTTATTGGAAATCAAATGTGTAGCTGTTACTTCTTCGTAAGGTGTTTCTACCCTCGGACACTGTAGTGGAGAAATAATATATCTATGACTGTGGCATTCCACAGATCATTTAACTTGATTTTATAGAAAAGAGAATTCATATCTTTTGCAAATCAATTTTGTAATTAAAAGCAAAGAAACTTCCCATAACTGCTTTCTATGGAAATTTATAAAAATATAAAAACCTGATTATAGAAGTATCCAAAATATCATTTTTCTAGTTTTCTGCACCTAATGAAAAATATCAAAATGTACCAAAATGTTGTGCGTGTAGCTGAAAGAAATAGTTATTATGTGAGAGGAAAGGTAAAGTGATGGTTACATATATTAATAGGGTGTTGGTCATTATTACAGTTTATGATGCAGGGAAGCAGCAGTTTACCCAGAGACATGAAATTGGACTTTTTATTTTGAGAGTGAAGAACAAGGTCATTGAAATAGGACGGTTAAATATAGCAGCCACACACACACACACACACACACACACACACACACACACACACATATGATACAAAGGACAAGTGAATAGCTCACAGCCATCATACAGCAACTATGACAAACAGTATAGGGTGATCTCTTAAAAATAAGAAAGTGGGAAGAATGAAGGCTGGTTAACAGGAAACTAGTGTTTGTTTTGTGTTCAGCACTGATTCTACAATAATAATTAAAGCTATTGATCTCAAAGAAGAGTTCCACATCTGCAGTGAAGCCTGTGAGTCATGGTGTGTGTCTCTTAGTGTCTCACAGAAGTCACCTTGTTTCGGACTGAAAGTAGATCACAGGTCTAACACACATCTCCACTGACGCTCATCTGTCTCGCCTGCCAGTGAGTGTAGCTGTTGCTTATCATTAGTTCCATCATCATCACATCTGCTCAGTTTTAGACACTATTGTTTAATGGACACACGCGTGCGCGTGCGCACGCACACACACACACTGTTGCTCCATGCCTTCGTTAATTTGGTTCTTTGATTTGCAGCAGCACAACATGCATCATTACCTGCAGTTAAACACACCTTTACTTTTTGTTTTTAAAGGTGCAGTGTGTAAGATTTTGTGAAGTTGCATGTTGTATCCATAACCTCGCCCCTCAGAGCATGCAGGAGAACCTATATGGTAGACTTCAGTTGCCAGTAAAGCTCAGAAGATAGTACATCCACACTGGGCTATACTTTAAAAACATGGTGGCCCCCATGGAGAGGACCTGATGAAAATCTACATTAAAGGGCTCATTTTGGGGTTATGTGAAAAGAACGTCATTTATTCAGCCGATTATACATTTGTGAAAATGCCAGTGTATATATTTTTAACTAAGGATAGAAGGGACAGAAATGTACGGAAATCAGACACACTGCACCTTTAACACTTGGATTATCCATTTTCATTTTTATCACCCACCCAAACATAGTAAAGGTATATTCATGCACACGTCAGATTTGTATATGAAAAGTTCACGGCCATGGATTATCATTCAATATCAATATTTAACAGATGCAGAAAAGCCCAAGGTTTTATAGTGTGGTTGAAGGGTCAAAGGAGCTGTCCTCGGACCAGAGGGTCAGGGATTCGATCCCCCCCCCCCACCCCCCCACCCCCCACACACACACACACTCTGTATGCTGAAGTGTCCTTGGGCAAGAGACTGAACCCCACATTGTTCCATGTACTCATAGATACAAAGTACTGCAAATAGATGCACAATATGAAATGCACTGTAGAGCTTAGAGGGGTCTACAAGAACTAATAAAGGTCTATATGAATACAGACCATTCACCATTTACAGTTGAGTGTGCTGAGTTGTGTGAGATGAAACCCTCATTTCATCATCTAACAAAAGTTCAGGAGCCTCATACATCCCAATTTGATCTCAAGTAGGCCGGACCAGTTCAATCATAACATAGATCAATGACTTCCAGGAGGACCCAGGGGAGCTTGTCCCACCCACACCCCTGTGGGTAAGGCCGCTGCTGGGTAGGCTCCGTGCCTTTCCCCGGTCCACTGCCCGGTTCTCCCGTGGCCGCTCTTACCCTCGTATTGAAGGTGTGCTGTAAAGGGGGGTGCACGCCACGACTGAATGCACGTGTTAGGTAAAAGTGCCATGTACACAAAGGTGTACTGTTTGAGAGTTGTGTGCGACCCCCAGTAGACAAATTTTATTGAAAATGCATAAATGTCTTTTAACCTCACGGGCCGGATTGGACCCTCTGGTGGGCTGGTTTTGTTCTGCAGGCCGTATGTGTGACACCGCTCATCTGAATTGTCTGTCGATGTCTAACATGTTGTTTCTGTCTGTCTCTTTCCTCCAGTTTGTTCGCAGTTCTCTCGAGGTGTCTACGCCATATTTGGCTTCTATGACAAGAAGTCAGTGAACACCATCACCTCCTTCTGTGAGACGCTCCACGTCTCCTTCATCACTCCATCGTTTCCTGCAGAGGGAATGAATCAGTTCGTTCTGCAGATGAGGCCGGATATAAAGGGCCCGCTCATCTCATTAGTGGAGTACTACAAATGGGAAAAATTTGCATATCTGTATGACAGTGACAGAGGTAATAAGGATCTCATTGACTGTTACATTCAGCATGTGATTTGTTATTAGTGTAGCTGCTGTTTAACTGTGAAGTAGAACATTTGAAAATTTTGTGTTACTCAAATGAACACTGTTTGATGTGGGCTCTGAGAAAATCATTCATACTCAAGAAATATCAAAAGCAAAAAATAATTGAAAATGATTCTACATGATGATATATTTGACCTCAGAATAATAATAACTTTTTCAACAATTCTCTACAAGTCTTTCAAAGTAAAAGCATCATATTTATTCTTTAAAATGAATCCTCTGAATCTAGAGACATGCATATGAAGCCTCAAGATTCCTGTCTGGGTTGTACTTGATGACTTAACTGATGCATTGAAAAATCCAGGTACTACAGCTGACAGCTAAATCTATAAAGAGGACAAATAGTATTGAACAGTTGCAAAAGATATTTCCTCAGACTTAATGACACATGTTTGTCAAAAAGCTATAGAACTTAACCATTCATCTGTATCCCAGACTTACCTATGATCTGTATTGTACCAATGTAAAAAGAGATGTGATTGGCTAAGTGAACCCTGTTTGTGTATTATTGGTGTAGGTCTGTCCACACTTCAGGTGATCCTGGACACAGCCACTGAGAAGAAATGGGTTGTTACAGCAATAAATGTGGGGAATCTTAAAGATGAGAGAAAGGATGAGGCCTACCGCTCCTTGTTCCAGGTACAGATGTTCTGCTCATACACTGTGGCTACAAGTCTATTTTTATAAATAAAACAAATGTACAAAGTAGATGAGATTGTCATATCCTGCTATTGTGGGTTCCAATTAACAAGCTCCGCATTTTGACAGTGATACATGAGGCTCAGCAGAGTTGGATTAACAGAGTTAATGTCCCCTTTGGTGTTTGCTTGTGGAGGTGTGCTCACCTGTGTGTGTGTGTGTGTGTGTATGTGTGTGGTGTGTGTGTGTGGTTGCGCGCATTGGGGTGAAGCAGAGGACAATTATAAAGGTGCGACCATGTAGAGACAGAAATGACATGCTGTCATTTAGATAAGATAAATAGCATGGGACTTTTTAGTTTGTTTCATAAAAGAAAAAGGTGTAGACCTGTTCTGTAGGAAGTGCAACCTCACTGCACATCAGGAAAACACCAGGAGGTGTTTACGCAGCTACAACACATCCTGCTGAATACACTCTTCGTTGTTGGACACTGTCAAATACAATTTTGTCGCCATTTGTTTTCAGGACTTGGAGATTCGTAAAGAGAGGCGCATCATCCTGGACTGTGAACAAGACAAAGTCAAAGACATCATGGAACAGGTCAAATCTTATTTGTACACCTTATTTCTATTAAGATGACAGTTTTCAAAGCATCTTGGATTTTCTTGGAATTTGCCACTGACAGATGATGTTCTCGTGTGACTTGAGGACGTTTGCATTCATTCTGAATGGTGTGGTTTACAACTCATATTGACATTGAAGAAAGTATTTGATGCAGAGGCAGTTCAGAACGTGTGTACTGAAATCTGGATTGAAAAAGAAAATCTTCAAATTGAACCCTGAGTCGGACATTTAGCTTTGTTGAACAGGGCTAAATATTAGGATTTTAAAGGACAGGTTTACTTATGTATGTGGAAACAATTATTACTCATGCATGGCAAATGTATTATTTTGACTTGACAGGTGAGCTTCTTCTTATTGTACCAAAGCAAACCATTTGAGTGCAAATATACACAATGATATTTATCTAATGTGTTATTTTGTTAGAGTAGCTCGGGTCAATCTCGACCCAAGCAGAACTGAGCACCAGGGCATATGAAGTGCACCCATTACTTGCAGCATATTGGGTACAGGAAGTGTCCATGAAGTGAGTGTCTCTGTTTGCAATGGAAGCTTCACAACATATGAGCGCCGGCCCTATTTCTAAACAAATATACTTTTTCTGTTGACCAGATGTAGTCATTTGTTTTATCAAGGTGTTATAGTCACTGGTGCACTAGAAGTTTTCCTAAACCCTGAAAACAAAGCTGTACATTTGAATTCTGTCATTGCTGTTGTGGATTCCATTGACATTACCTGTATTCTTGTCCCCTCAGGTTATCACCATAGGTCGGCATGTAAAGGGATATCACTACATCATTGCAAATCTTGTGAGTTATAAATAAAAAAATATAGCTGAAATCCACTTAGGCAATGTTGAGGATGGTGAAGATGATTCTCTGTTGTTGTTGTTGTTGTTGTTGTAGGGATTCGTGGATGGCGACCTCTCTAAAATCCAGTATGGAGGAGCAAACGTGTCGGGCTTTCAGATCGTGGACTTTGATGATCCTGTGGTGGCAAAGTTTGACCAGCGATGGGAGGCTCTGGAGGAGAAGGAGTATCCTGGAGCGGATTCACGGATCAGAGTAGGACTGAGATTAATTCAGAGTATCTAGGAAATGCTGCAACATGGAGGCACTGACCAAAATGGACATCACACAACTGACCTACAATGACTTACTTACTTAAGTCTGAAAAATGTATTGGCATCGACAGGTGATGCATCTTGCAGTTGACCACCCTTCATATCACCCCACCCACCAAGCACATAGAGGAACCTACGGTGGCCTTCAGTGATCAGTAAAACTCATATGGTGCTTGGCTTGTTGAGTCAAGGCTACTGTAACATGGAAGCCTGTAAAGTGAGGACCTGCTGTTGATATACATTTTAGATTTAAAGTGCTCATTCTAGAGAAGAGATGCAAAACACAATTTTTACATTATTGGACTTTCATAAAAAAAATCCCAATATTTGTTTTATGTTCCATTTTTACGAATAGAAATCTTGCACATTACAACTTTAAAACAAAGTGTGTCTCAAGACTGAGCATGGGTCTTCCTAAAATCAAATGGTTGTGTTGTCATGGAAGTGTGGTCACTATATCTCAGTATCTTTATTATTGGGGCCCCAGAGACTCTACTCATTAGGCTTTCTTATATGAGATGCCTCTATAATAGTATTTACAATAGAGAGTTAATCATTTGGAGTAGATGGGGCTCTTACTAGAGGCCCCTATTCTGCATGCATGTCCCATCGGGTAGGAAAGATACCTCATCCCATAATGCCCCACATGTTGTTAGAGAGACAGTGCTGCTGACATTGGCCTTGGATGAACGTTTGTTTGACTGGTTAAATGTAAACAGAACCGTAAAGTGCTTTTAAAATCACTTTACCAAGACAGAAGATCTAAGGTATAGATAGCCCATTTGTTGCAAAATGACTTTCTTAAAGGATTAGTAGAGCATAATCATACTTCAATCAATTTGGTTATGATCTAACCCCTTTTGCATACTCTTAAACCTGCAGTTTTGGTTGATTGTAATGATATAGCCTGAGTTCAGCCTTTGACAGGTATTTGCATTAATGAGCTGCCTGAGAGACTGATTTGGTCTGACAGAGTAAAGCATACACAGTGATAATGGCTCTCAGTAGTAACACAATAGCCCGGATACATTCTTATGGAAACACATTATTCTAAAATATCATGTACCCTGATATATGTTGTTACTGACTGTGCTAATGCTTGTGTGTCTTTCAGTACACATCCGCCCTCACGTATGACGCTGTCCATGTGATGACTGAAGCGTTCCGCTTCCTTCACAAGCAGAGAATAGACATGAGTCGCCGTGGCAACAATGGGGACTGTCTGGCCAATCCAGCAGTGCCATGGGCTCAGGGGGTGGAGATTGAGCGCGCCCTAAAACAGGTAAGCATGGATCTGCAGACTCTCCTAACTACAGAGGTAGACTGTCCAAGTTATATAAAAGCTCCTGAGTCTGTTTGCTGAAAATGTAAACACCTTACTCTGTGTGTGTGTGTGTGTGTGTGTGTGTGTGTGTGTGTGTGTGTGTGTGTGTGTGTGTGTGTGTGTGTGTGTGTGTGTGTGTGTTTAGGTGCGGGTAGATGGGTTAACAGGGAACATTCAGTTTGACCAGTATGGGAAGAGAATCAACTACTCAGTGACAATCATGGAGCTAAAGAACAATGGACCTGTGAAGGTAACTTCATCAGTTTGCCTTCCTTAATACAGAGACAGCATGTAGTTATGGAAGATATATAATGTCTGTATGTGCGTGTGTGTGTGCATGTGTGTGTATGTGCGTGCATGTGTGTATGTGTGTGTGTGTGTGTGTGTGTGTGTGTGTGTGTGTGTGTGTGTGTGTGTGTGTGTGTGTGTGTGTGTGTGTGTGTGTGTGTGTGTGTGTGTGTTCCTAGATTGGCTACTGGAATGAGGTGGATAAGATGGTGGTGACAAAGTCCGATCTTTACCCCAATGACACCATGGGGATGGAAAACAAGACAGTCATTGTTACAACTATACTGGTATTTTTTTATTATTCAAATGTATTATTATTATTATTGTTATTAATTGAACACTTTTAGAGGAGACTCTTTACTGTTGGGAAGATGTCGCTTGATATATTATTACCACTCCCAGATTGTGATTGTTAATGCAGTTCAAAGAACACGTGTACAATTAATGAGTTTGTTTTTATGAGCTTTCCATCAAAATAGAAGAAATGTGTGTCTGTGTATTTAGGAAGCCCCTTATGTGATGCTGAAAAAAAATGCTGAGCTGTTCCAGGACAACGATCGTTATGAAGGTATGTTTACATCACATGTGTGTGTGAGAGTGAGAGTGTATTTACTGATACTCAGTATCCTGTGTTTTTAAATGAACGTTTTCATTAGGTAGTTATGATCTGTTTATTGTGTATGGATTGACTCTGTAGTCATTATATCTTCTATTTTGTTTTTGTTATTAAAAGTGATCACAAACTGCCACTGTTATGGAGCCTCCAAATCATTTCAAGTTTACTTTAAAATGATAATGATTAATATTGTGTGTGTGTGTCTGTGTGTGTGATGTAAGGTTACTGTGTCGACCTGGCTGCAGAGATTGCAAAGCATTGTGGGATACGCTACCAGCTGAGGATTGTGGGAGATGGAAAATATGGTGCAAGAGATGCAGAGACCAAGATCTGGAATGGGATGGTTGGAGAGCTGGTGTACGGGGTAGGTTTTATTGCATGTGCAGAAAATACTTTATAACATTCCAGTATCATAATGCAATAAATAGAGTACCAGTAAATCTATCTATACCCATTTATATTTTTTAAATGGGGAGGAAAAAGTCCATGTAAGACGTAATCTCTCCTACATTTGAACCTCTTGTCCCTCCAACAGAAAGCAGACATCGCTGTAGCTCCCCTGACAATCACTCTGGTTCGTGAGGAGGTGATCGACTTCTCCAAACCCTTCATGTCTCTGGGAATCTCCATCATGATCAAGAAGCCACAGAAATCCAAACCCGGAGTCTTCTCCTTCCTCGACCCGCTGGCCTATGAAATCTGGATGTGCATTGTGTTTGCCTACATTGGAGTTAGTGTTGTACTCTTTTTGGTAAGTCTTTTATCTGTGTGTTCACTTCCTGTCAAACATTAAGAGGACAACCAGATATAGTTTGGAAGAAAAGAGTCGAGAGATATAAAACAAAGTGCCAAAATAAAACAGTATTTATGGAATCGTGTAAGGTTCACATTACACGATTCCAAATCAATAAATACTAATATCATCTCCTAGGTGTCCAGATTCAGTCCCTATGAGTGGACACTAGAGGAGCCAGAGGATGGAGCGTTGCCGTTGACAACCGAATCCACCAATGAGTTTGGGATCTTTAATTCACTCTGGTTCTCCTTGGGGGCTTTTATGCGTCAGGGTTGTGACATCTCACCAAGGTAAGTATGATGATGCCCTCTACTGTATGAATGAATTAAATTCTACATTGTGAATGAATGAGATTCCATAGTGTGAATGAATGAGATTCTATAGTGTGAATGAATGAGATTCCATAGTGTGAATGAATGAGATTCTATAGTGTGAACAAATGAGATTCTACATGGCAAATGAATGAGATTCTATAGTGTGAATGAATGAGATTCTACATTGTGAATGAATGAGATTCTATAGTGTGAATGAAGGAGATTCTATAGTGTGAATGAATGAGATTCTAGAGTGTGAATGAATGAGACTCTATAGTGTGAATGCATGAGAGGGAGATATTTTCTTGTGAAACTCTTTTATAATTATTTTTTTATCATGCCAAGATGTTTTATGTTGAAAGGTTTTGCAATAAGTTAAATCTAAGTTGTGATAATCAATAAAGTATTGCTACGAAATATTCATAGAATATGATCTGATGCTCATGAATGTTATTCTATATGTAAACTATGATAACGGCATATGTGGGCCTGTCTGTCTCTGTTGGGAATGTGTGTGTGTCTTTGTGTGTGTGTGTGTGTGTGTATGTGTGTCTGTGTGTGTGTGTGCATGCGCAGGTCTCTGTCAGGTCGCATAGTGGGCGGAGTGTGGTGGTTCTTCACTCTGATCATCATCTCATCATACACGGCCAACCTGGCTGCCTTCCTGACAGTGGAGAGGATGGTCTCTCCCATTGAGAGCGCCGAGGACCTGGCCAAACAAACAGAGATTGCATATGGAACCCTGGACTCTGGATCCACCAAGGAGTTCTTTAGGGTGAGGAGCGCTCACACTCGTTCAAATACATTACCAGAAATGGACACACATAGAGAAGATGAGATTAAAGGAAGACTCCATATAATATAATGTTGGATTATAGTAGTGGCAAGTGTTGTCTATATCAGTGGTTCTCAATTGGTCTGGTTTAGGGAGCCTCCATCACCACTTAATGACTACCCTAACCCAAGTGCTCAACGTCTCAAATTAATTCAATGAAAAC
This sequence comes from Chascanopsetta lugubris, assembly GCA_016785325.1. Lineage (NCBI taxonomy): Eukaryota > Metazoa > Chordata > Actinopteri > Pleuronectiformes > Bothidae > Chascanopsetta > Chascanopsetta lugubris. The sequence continues at coordinate 28,298 of JAFBJT010091956.1, read as the reverse complement.
ATGGTGCAGTTTGAACCTGAGATAGTATAGAATATCATAGTATGCCAACACAACGTAATTTTGTTTCATGATAAACAAAAATGACCAGCACGTGGAGATGCAAGAGTGTAATATTCCCTTTTACTCTCAGTTAGCTGCAGTTTAATTAAAAAAGTGCAGAAAGTGCATCTTAGGGACACAAGGTAATACAATGTACAAACTCAGTATAAGAAAAAACATATTTCATGTACTCAGTGTTGTACTTGCCTTTCGCCATAGCCAATTAGCATATGTAAACATACTTTGGGTTTTCTTCTATCTGTGAAGTGGCGGGCACAGATCTTCAATTCCAATGTCTGTAAGTCTTTCAGGGCATCATCACCACCTACTGTTGAGGAGTGTGAATAGACAGCACCCTTATACATAAAAAATCCTCTTCAAAATAAAAGCACAGCATTTTTTTCCTAACTTTTTTCAAAGGCCCACGACCCTCTGAAAACAGGTCCGCAACACTTGAGAATCACTGGTCTATATACAGTAAACAACACTGTGGTTGTCCTGGGATGGAGAATCATTGAACTAGCTAGAATGCAAACTTTTTATACAAAATAAATTGAATTGAATGGTGATGCAATGATGATACAAAGAAATTGAAATGCTTATGTCCCGATCCTAAATGTAACATCTATATCTTTGGTCTATTCTAGCGCTCAAAAATCGCATTGTTCGACAAGATGTGGCAGTACATGAAATCGGCAGAACCCTCAGTCTTTGTCAAGAAGACATCAGAGGGTGTTCTTCGTGTGCGCAAGTCCAAAGGGAAGTATGCCTACCTGCTGGAGTCCACCATGAATGAGTATATTGAGCAGAGGAAACCGTGTGACACCATGAAAGTGGGCGGGAACCTGGACTCCAAAGGCTACGGCATCGCCACACCCAAAGGATCCCCATTAAGGTGGGTGGATCAGTATAACAATGCTAGCCAACCTGCACTGCCATGTACCATTCACACTACTAACCTGCTGCGTAGCTCACTGTCCACCTCCCCGCTCACTCAGCTCATAGAAGCTGCTGTGTAGATTCAGAAGGAGCCTGCTCCAGTGCTCTGATGTAAGGATCAGGAAGCACTGGCTGACTGTCAGCGTGTGTGGGCCGTGGCTTTGCTCAGGAAATCAACCAATCACGGGGAGCGTTGTAGTCTGGTCCCAATGCTTAGCGCCATTTGGGTGTTGCAGTACGCGAGTGTGATGAATGGGGCATGGCGGCTTACTCGTTGTTATAATAATCCACCTACCCTGATGACGTCGTCCCAGTGGTTTGTATTCTTACCATGGCTACCACCTCTGACCAACGGCTAGTGGTGGTTGCCTTGACAACTGTGGGCGGGGCTTTTGAAATGTGGATTTCAGGTCTTGAAGAAATACATCATCACAATAGTTCTAAAGATGAATAGTACGAGAGAATTGGAGGATATGACTGATGTTGAGTTAAAGTCATCAGGATCGTTTACAAACATCAGGATTTTAACTTTTTAATTAATAATTAAAGCTGACTCTTCAAGATCTGATCCAGGGATTTTTTTACTGAAAGAGTTCATGTTTTAATACTTGTGTATGTATGAGTGTGTGTGTGTGTGTGTGTGTGTGTGTGTGTGTGTGTGTGTGTATTTGTTTTTCATTGGAAATGTGACGTCTCCTTCCAAAAAAAAAGTGTCTTACACACATCAATATCATTTATCAATATTATTTGTTTTATAGAGTCTCCCAGCAAGACGCAAGCTAATGAGTTTGACAACCAGAGAGACTGTGAGCGTCTGTAAAATGAGCTCCTGCAAGGAAGAGGAAAAAATGATAATGTTCATCTTATACATAATGCCCTGCTTTTATTGTGGAGGAGTCTGAAAGGGTTAAAACATGTGTTGAAAGGTTTGCTAATCCAAAAAAAGATTTATAATCAATATAAAATATACACTTTTACCAACTTTATATTTCTTATATAAGTGCATAACTGAAATGGATTTGACATCATTTTTCAATTCTTATTGATAATAAATTCCGCAGAGAACTTCCACCATGACACTGTACGAGGACAGTCTAATTCATTCATTCAGGACTCAGAATGATCAAATATGGACCTAGTTGTAAAAAATATTTGCTCTTAATAGTTACAGACAAAATTTAAAGTGTGAAATACAGTTAATGCAGTTAAATTGTCAGACATGTAAATGTGGAAGTGTGTATGTGAGTGTGTGAGTCAGTATGTGTGTGTGTCTTCTGTGTCTCTTTGTGTTGAGTTGCATGCTAGTCACTGTTTCTCATTCTTGTGTCTTTGCAGCGCTCTGATGGCTGTGTGCTTCTGTCCTCCCGTCTTCTCTCTCTCCTCTCTGTCTCTGTCCCATGGTTTTCAAGTTCTCTCTCTCCTGCAGAGTGATTTTCAAGATGATTTGTTTTTCCTTTGCCTCTGACATTGACTGTTAAAGCTGCATCAAGCGACTTTTCTTTTACCCTTATATACTCTAACTCTATTAATGGGCCTGTATCCTCAGTGGTATTTCAGACAAACTAAGGGATCGACAACCAAAGAGTAGCATTTGCAGTGTTGGCAAGGGTAGAATTTTGTAGTGCATACTTCATTCATCCCGACACAGATGAGCACAGATGTGATACCTGATAGTAATTTAAATAGAATTGAATAGAACGGAATTGAACAGAATCAAATATAATCTAATGACACTTACCTCGATATTGAAAATTGGGGGAATTTTTACTTTGAATACACATGTGTACAGGAAGTAAAGATGAAGAGATGCAGCATTACTGGAGACTAGTTTATGAACACATCTCCATCATCTGTGTTGTTGAGCTGCAGACTGTGCACAAAGGTGCTCTTCAAAAGTGAAGCCATGCACACGGATAACCAGCTAGTTGCCATATATGCTAGATAAGTGAAACTCACTTTACTAGTCATCTAAATGTGCCAGTGCTGTCTCCTAGAAAAGATGCATATGGGATGTTAGAGTTAATATCATAAAGAGTGTAACCTTTAATAACTCTGGCAACCCTCTACCTTTAATGTCGTCGCTTAATGGAGCTTTAACCTTAAGTTCACTTGACTGTATAACTGCTGTTGTGCTGTGTCATGGTAGAACCAGAGACATATTTATTGATTTTCGGATGATCAGTGATACACTCGTTGTATTAGTGATGATGAATTGATAGAGTGAACGTCTGCAAACATGACATGGCACTTGTCTCTGCTCCTAGCATGATCTGACTGTTCTTACTGTTCTCTCCCCATGTTGCTGACTAATATCTATAATGTACATGGTGGTTTCAGTTCATGACACCTGAGGCGCTCAGGTCGCATTCATTTCATATTCATATGACACAACGATATGATAGTGAGGACTTCAGTTTGAAACAATGGAATTGGTGGTGATCTGAGCTCATTTCTGCACCACATGAGGCTACAGCCTTGATACATTTACATTTATATTCAATATACAGATGAAGTACAACAAGGACAGGCTCATTTGATTCTGAGTGGAATAGCGCACACTACTATCAGTTATGTTGCCGCCTGTTTGTCCTGCCGGCCCTTTGACAGATCAGTGACATAAGGAGAGGGCCCCATTAAAGCAAGCCAACGAAAACATGAGTTTCAAGCTTTAGGTCACTCTGAGATTTGTATGAGTGCATAAACTAGAGTCACAGTTCAACAAATGAAGCTCTGTGGTCATTTAATGGAGAGGGATGATAAGACTATGGTTATGAATCATTGGATGTATAGAGCCCAACACATATTGATTAGGAAAGGATGGACAGATTCTCTTTGATATGTGAGTCATCACAAATGTAATAACACAGAGGCACAGACTTTAGATGGAATGAGGCATAAACGATTCCCATCATCAATGTAGCCAATGCCTCAGGTTGGTGGTGGTGGTTGGTGGTGGAACAGCTGGTGGAAAATCCGTGTCCAGTGTCATACTGAACTTTCACCATGGTCACTTAGCACATGTAAACCAACTTTGCAGGTTTTATTCTAAAAAGAAATGGCGTATGTCTTTTAGCATTACGGGGCATTTTCTTAAATTTCTTTCCCAAAGGCCTGCGACCCATTAATGGGGTCCACGATCCACTTTTGGGTTGCGACCCACCAGTTGAGAATCACTGCTCGAGAGCTAAAATTCACCCCTGAAATCAGTAAGATCGCTTGGATTTTTCACCACCAAAGATCTTTCAAAAATGATATTTACCTTTGTTGATGACGGCACATATGAAATAGAATCCGTATCTGCTTGCAAGCTGTTTCAGAGGACAGTCAGATGCAAGGCACTTCATTTGAATTGGAATCATCACATCTGATCTGTATTGAACTGAAACCAAATCAGAATGTTTGTTCAGCCTTTGATCTTTAAGAGAGTGCTGGTAAGTAAGCAGCTGAAAGATCAATAGTGGTGCGCCTTACAAGCTGGGTTTACCTCTGAGGGGACTGATCATGGAATGGGGCTGCAGGCAAACCTCAGCCAGACATCACACTCTCATGTGCCACCATAAGCTTTAGAGCCAGTTGCCATAGCAACACAAAATAGAGAAGCTCTACTTTTGTTTGTAGGAATAATATAGTGGTGAGCATTAAAAAGAAAAAAAATCATTCTCCATGACGTCACTATCGGAACCCAACCACTCAAACACATCACTCAGCATTATCTTCTCTCAGTGGCCATTTATAGCTGATTAGTTTGCGGCTATAGCTCCACAGTAGCTGTTGTTGTTTTCTGTTGATGCCCATGATGCCACCCTCATGCTGCTAACATGCATACCAGCAGGAAGACAACAGGAAGTGACACCATCTGAACTGCTAACAGCCACTGTGTTCATGTAGAAATGCGGTGAACCTGGCGGTGTTAAAGTTGAACGAGCAAGGGCTGCTGGACAAACTGAAAAACAAGTGGTGGTATGACAAGGGCGAGTGCGGCAGCGGAGGAGGGGAGAGCAAGGTTAATAACACACACTCGTATACACACACACACACACACACACACACACACACACACACATTGATAAGGTCACACTGGGCTATGACGTGTGCGAAGGAACTGGAAAGAAGCAGCACAGTAACAATGCCACTGTGAGATAGAATAAACAATAAATAATTGGTGATATGTATAAATCTAGTTGCTGATGAGCGGCATCATCAACATGTGGCATTGTCATCTGTACTGACTCTTTCCCCCACTGTGTTGCACCCTGTTTGGTTGAGGTCAGGGGTCATAGGGCAGACAGGCCTGAAAAAGGCGAAGCCAGGGTCAGATGACCTCACACCAGATAGCAGCAACTGCTAACGGGTTGTTGATGATAAAGAGTTTGGCCGGAATCTGTTTTTACCTCTGGAGGTACTGTGCTGCTGGCAGCAGCAGCAGCAGTGAGGCTTTTCAATGCAGCACATCTCACCGTCTGACTCAAGGAGCCAAACAGACGGGCTCCTACATCACAACCCTTCATTTGTAACAGCTAGTGTTGACAAATAAAGGAGGCCAAACTGAATTATTTATGTTTCTTATTTATTTATTTTTAAATGTCCAAATTGAAATTGAGGTGAATCATGAACGTTCGTGGGCCCTCTCTTGGCTTCTTGAGCAGAGGGTGAGAACCGCTGCCCTACTAATAACATAAGATAACATTGACAATGATGTTATTTATGTTATTCCCATTGAAGAGTGCCAGTAAACCTTGCCGTATTGAAACTGAATGAGCAAGGGACCCTAGACAAGATGAAAAACAAGTGGTGGTACGATAAAGGAGAGTGTGGCTTCAAGGACTCCACCAATAAGGTTAGTTTTATATGTGTGTGAACTGGTCAAACACAGTGTCTGTTTGCATTAATAACGTGCACAGTTAGCTGGGTTATACTTATTTATAGTAATCTGTATATGTATGTATTTGGAAACACAGCATTGTTAGTGCAGCCTAGTAACGTGTCAGCAAGCTGAAGCTTCGACTCTCAATCTGTAAGTATGATGAGAACAGCAGGTACTTTACTAGGTAAAGTACAATTGAAGTAGTAAAGTTTGACCTTACTATATCATTAAGTGCCTTTAGATAATGTAACTTATGATTTGGCGACGTGCATGATGAATGATGAAAGTGAAGATTAGAAGGAAAATCATTGCTGTGCTGAAAACAATAGGACTTAACCCCACTGCATTCACTGTGTGTTTTGGCCTTTGCTGTCTGTTCTAACACACACTGAAGTCTGTCTATCATTCGTCTGTTCCACTGTCTCAGACTGTGTTTAGGAAAAAGGTTTTAATGGTGATTGTATCACCATATCATATGTGGAAATATAGATAAATTCACAGTATTCACACTATAGACACGTGGTTGGCACTTGGATGTTGATATGCTTGCTTTGAATCACATTTTGGGTTTTAGGGCCATTATATATATATATATATATATATATATATATATATATATATATGTATATCACAGACGGTCAGTTTGCAAATGTGCAATTTCCGTAAATATGTAAAGGGTTAGTTTCTTAGATGAATGTTTGGGAAGGAGCCTCATGTGAGATCTTGAGCTTATACACAAATGCTTGTTCTTGAGCTGAATCAAGCCATTGAACAGAATTTTTATTATTCATTATTTATTTTCAAGAACTTCTTGAACTTTTTTTAAGAGTCAAATTAAGGTTGAGTCAATTTGGAAATTCTACTCTCAAAGGGGAAAAATCCTGCGTTTCACTCAATTGAAATGCATATCTTTATTCATCCACCCGTCTTAGATTCCTCAGAAGGGTCTCACACTTTAGAAAGTTTGTGTTTTCATGGTGTTTCCCTCCATTCTTTGTTACTCTAACGTTTTTATCTAATGTCATCATTTTCATCATGACACGTCTCAATTTATTATTTACGTGATCATTTCAGTAGTGGAGAAAAACAGGTTGATTACCAATCGCTTACAGGGAGAAAAGACAAAATGCTATCTATTGTCTTAATGGGAGTTCTGAAAAGAAGCACTAAATGCAGACATACTTTTTGTGTTGAAAGAAAAGGAATGCATGCACTCATCTAAAGACCAATACTTTTATACTTATCTTGAATTCTTACACCTGAACTCTGATAATAGATACACAAGTCAGGCTATTGAATGCATGTAGTGGGAGCTTGTTATCTTTAGGGAATGAAAGCAGCAGCATGACTGACAAACAAACACCTGGTTTGAAGCAAGTAGAGATGGAGACAGTGTATGTTTATGTAGACAGTTGCACAATATACAAACATGTTATACATCCTACGTGCACGCTTCACCCAAACAATACACACTGTGCTGATGTCACAGCATGCCAACACAAGCTTAATTCAGTGAAGAGAGAGTCAGTATTTGTTTTAGTTGTGCTGTCCTCATCTACAAATCTATATCCTCTCATTCTATATTGTCACTCATTTACATTTTTTTATCCAATATAAAAATATCCCACTAACTCCAGCTTTCTATGGGTGGCTGGTGTCTTATATGTTTTTATGTTGTTTTGTGTGTGTGTGTGTGTGTGTGTGTGTGTGTGTGTGTGTGTCTGTGTCTCTGTGTGTGTCCCTGTGTGTGTGTGTACACCAGGAAAAGACCAGTGCTCTATCTCTAAGTAACGTAGCAGGGGTCTTCTACATCCTGGTGGGGGGTCTGGGTCTGGCCATGATGGTGGCACTGGTTGAGTTCTGCTACAAGAGCCGCACTGAGGCCAAGAAGATGAAGGTATGAAGGTTTTTCTCTCAAGTCCCTTTCAAGTCCAAATGTCAATAAATGTCACACAAAGGATTCTTAATAAAACACCATCTGAGTCTTAGTTAGCTATGTTAGGTTTGTGCCTAGATAAATGTCTTTAAAGAGAAAAGTCTGTCTTATGATGTCATTCCAACTGACTTCATGACCATGCATTTTACAAGAAATATTTACATGCAGTCAAGTTAGTAGGTTTTTCTAAATGCTAATTCATTGTTGCTATATTTGAGCGTATTGTTCCAAATTTGGGTTGACTCCATCTGCATTATCTTTTTATCATGATTTAGTTTTATTTTAGAGACTGTGGGTTTTTAATGGGGAGTCAAATTCTGGAGATGATTCATTCAAACCAACGTTGACAAAAATGCTATATTAGTTGCACAAATCCCTGGTAGCATCTCTCTCCTCCCTCCTCAAATCACAAGTTCTATAAGATTTTATAAGGGATTATAAGAAAGAGGAATCATAGGATCTTCTGATCTCAAATTAAACCTAAATCATTTAACTCACCATTTTACTTGACAGCTAAAAACAAATATTATAGTGGAGATTAGAGTAGCTCATAATTTGTTATCCGTTGAACCCAAACACCCCATTTCATTATAAAAACACTCCAGCACTTCTGTTGATGAAATCCATTCACTTGTTTGAACAAGGTTTGGATTGTTATCATAGCAGCAGAAGATGCACAGCTGTCACATGTGCTCTCATTTCAGGGAACATCGAGGTCATACCAGAATCATAAGAGCTCTCCTGCCAACATACTGTTAATGTAACAAGCATTATCCTTCACAGACACACAGCTCAACCACAGTGCACACATTCTCGGGCACTTAGGTTGTGGGGTCCAAACTGCAGAACAGATCCAGGATAATACACTGGGAAGCATTTCGACCAAGATATACAACAGAATTTGGAACAAATCAAGGGAAAACAACATATGAGTAGGGTTAAGAAAAATACTTCTAAGTTAAATCAAAACAGAAACAAAGTGGCAAAAACAGGGGAATAGAACAAAGGTCTATTTGAATGTTGCCATGCAAAACAAGCTGATGGAATTCACATTGGACCATATTAACAAAGTATGTCCCATTGGAGGCTGGAAAGTCATATCACAGGACATGATTGCAGAAAGGAAGTGAAAGTCTGTTGAGCTTGGTCTTTATTGTCTTTTCCATCCAACCCCTGGAAAGATCTTTGTCTTAATGGTCAGAGCATCACAGTGACTCAGGGTCAATCCAGTGAGGTGGAGCCTCTCCTGAGGCCAGCAGGTTTATGATGATGGCTTTGATAGGGTGAGGTTTCCTGGGTCTGAGAAGTCAGCATGGAGAGTGACTCCTTGAAGTTCCCCTCAGTCCCTCTCAAATTGTTGACATGGCCCTTTTTATTATTACTAGAGATCCACTCTTTTCCATGGATGTCTAACAATAGGTAGTTTGAGATAAAAAGCCGTTTTTGTTTTTCAGTCACATCCTGTGGTGCTTCCCTTCACTTTGTCTCCAACGCCTCTCTTTGCTTGACCTCGTGTTTTCTGGTCTCTAGAGACATGACTTAAATTTTTTTTTTTTAAATCTACATCTCTTTTCAAGGCATATATATATATATATATATATATATATATATATATATATATGTGTGTGTGTGTGTGTGTGTGTGTGTGTGTGTGTGTGTGTGGAGGGAGAGATTCACTTGTGTAGAATGATGTTGTTTCCATGGTTACAATTAATGCTATGTACATCTAATTGAAACACCAAAATAATTTATATGATATAGAAAACTATGTCATTTCAAATAATGCAACTATCACCTTGATGTGGAATTTCATTTTGTTTCACTGTCATCTTAGCCTCTTTCTCTCTCTGTATTGTATTGGAACAATTCCTTCCCCAACCACAACAGTCACAGTAACCATGACTCAGTGTAACTCAACATTGTAACCCCAGTCCAACCCGTGTAGTAGTAACCATGACTTTATCTTTGTTGTGAAGGTGGCAGCCAACACCTTGTCGTCCCCGCAGCACACAGGAAACTATACACACACTCTGACTTCTCCTCAACACGCCACACCCAACTTCAACCTGCTGTCCCCCAGCCACCAGCCAAACTACGCCACCTATAAAGAGGGCTACAACGTTTACGGCATTGAGAGCGTCAAGATCTAACACGGGTAGGAGAGTGATGATTGATGGCTGGAACCTCCCTCACCTCACCTCACAGTCATAATGCATGTTCAGATGATGAGTCTTTACATTTATACCATCAAGCTATGATCTAAACAGCTGGATTCACATTATGATGGTAACCAAGTTGATATCCAACTTATTTCTCACACGCCTTTACTTTGAAACTGTAAAATTCCCACAATTGAATTTACCTTCAATCTCTTTTCAAATTGATGTTCTAGCATCAAAGTGATGAGTCGCTGTTTAATTCAGTTCATGATGTGAATGCAACTCAGTCTTGATGATGATAACATGCAAATTAAATGAACCATGACTGTCGACACTGACAGAAAATATAAAAAGTGCACATGGCTGTGATACCTCTTCCCTTTGTTCACTCCTCACCCAACAGGATGTTCCCTTGATGTTCCGTTCCCTCTCCTCTCCTCTCTTGACCTTCCCTATCTTCCTCCCCTCCTCCCCTCTCTGCACCCCCATGTCCAACACCACCCCCTCCCCCTTCCACCCCCTCTTCTCCTCACCCTCTCACCCACAGTCAGTTCCTCCTACTCCTCTCTCACTGTCTATGGCCAATCATCCTCTTTAATACTGTACAGACTCAATCACTCTCATCTGTGATGCCAGCTTTTCATGAAGCAGCCCCATAATGTCATTGAAAGGTGGAATGGTTTGGACTGGTGTCATCATCCAACACTTTGTTGGAGGAAAAATGAGGATTTGAATATTACTTAAAGGTGCAGTGTATAAGATTTGGTGACATCTAGAGGTGAAGTTGCATGTTGTATCCATCACCTCAGCCTCACCCTTCTGAGCATGCAGGAGAACCTATGGTAGAATTAAGCCGTAATTATAACTCAAAAGATGTTCTGTACGTCCACTTTTACTACTGTTAAAAACATGGCGGCCCCCGCAGAGTGGACCCTCTCTTCATGTTAAATATACATTAATTTACGGGAAATGGGAAAAATAAAACATTTAGATGATTAGAGATTCATGAAAATGTCAATATATAAGTGTTTTGTAATATTTTTAGGTGACAAAAAAATACCAAAATATCACACATTGCACCTTTAATTTACAGTGGTACAATATATGCCCCTCAGATGACTTGTTTAATACAAAATATGGGAATTGATTACTTTATTGACATTGCGTGTGTAGAGATGGACCACTTCAATGTCCGCTCACATGGAGAGGAGGCTCTGATTTGATTGAAGTGGAACTGAAACAGTTGGTTGTGGTCAGTCTGATGGACATCAATGGTTTATTTACAAACCTTCATTTACAGTAGGAAGTCTGACAACTCACATTTTAAATGTATATTGCAGCATTGGATCATTGTTTGGCATTGAGGCACCCAACTCATCACTCCCATGTATTTTAGTAACACAGAGATAGATACGTAGGAGTGATGAGTAAATACCCGAGAGGTGGATGTTCAGGCAGAAGAGTGGTCAACAATGCAGAGGCAAGGCAGCAAATGGTATTTATGGAATGAAAAAGATGGGATGCCTTTGCCACTGGATTGGTATGTGACAAGAAGCATGGGTTTTGCCACGTCAGCAGACTATTTGACTTTGGGCGATTGAGAAGTATAGGACACATTTCCTTCTTCTGATGTTGAATTGTAGAGGTAAAGAAGAGAAATATAAGCAGAACTACTACCAACATGAGATTAAAGCATGGTGAGAAACAACTTTTATCATTGTCCGGTGGAGGCACCTTATGGGGCCAGTGAGGAGAAGCTGGATGGAGGGATTCAGATACAGGCTCAGGGATGAGGGATTGTGGCGATGGAGATGAAACTGAATCCCGGTAAGCGTGGATTTGATACTTGGCATTAAAGGTGTCAGGATTTTAATAAGGAAACACAAACAAAGAGATATCCACTGAAAGAGGTTGATGCAAAAAGAAGGGTGGAAAAACATGACAATATGCAATTCTGCTGGCGGCTAAACCAAGTCTCGTGTATGCGACAAATCAGCCCTGTCTCCCTATGAATGTCATTTTAACATAACTAGACATTTTCAAACCCATTCCCATTTTACATTTGTGACGCACAGTTTGCGTCAAATCAAAACGGATATTGAAATCATTGTTCTTTGTGTTTACTCTTTGTTGCTATCGTTGAATGCGCCTGAACATGTGTTGTGATTTTTTCATCTTGATCTCTGCACCCTGGGGGTGAGAGTATTTTAACAACTTATTTACAGCAATAATGTTATGGATATATATGTGGTGACATTTGGCAACAGGTGACTTTGACTGACTTGATTTTATTGATAGATTCAGTTCTTATTATTACACTATGCTATAGACACTGTGAGGCATATGAGGTCCTTTCAATGGACTGAACTGGAGAGCGCACTACCTTTTTAGAGATCTATTGAAATGCACTTGCTTTGACATTCGAATCTGAGATGCTTCTTAATACATATCTTCTGAGAGAAGTTAGTTTTTGTAATTCTTCTTCGGCCATGATGGGAATAATTCTGAAGTAGCGTACATATTGTGGATGAAAAGATTAATACAGTTCATACTTATTTGATCTTATATGTTATCAACATATATATATATATTTAGTGTACTTGTGAACTGTAATTGCAAAAATGGAATTTCTTTGAATGAAAAGAAGTATTTATAATTAATGCAAATAGAAGACAAACCCCTGGTTTTATTTCTTCTAACCACATGGATTGAGTTGTATTCTCTCTGGGGCAATACAAATATTCCCAGTAAATGATCCACCATTATCATTTGAATGTTAATAACTGAGAATGTTTCAATTTAGACAAGATAAAGCTCATTCTATCTGAGGATAAAATGGTCAAATTAACTTTGGATTTCAACTGTGACAGCATTTAAGGAAGCTCAGAAAATATGAATGCAGTTGTTGTTTCTCTTATTTCTTATCAGAGTAATGTGTATTATTTTCTTTTTTTGTGTACAGATGAAATTCACAGATGCAATGCGCTCCAAAGCTCGTCTGTCCATCACAGGATCAACCAGTGAGAATGGTCGTGTCCCGGTGGCTTACCTCCGTCCAGGATTACCCATGAGCCTCAGCATGACTGACCTCTCCTGACCATGTCCGCGTCAGTGCCTTACTGTCCGTCAAGATTCACCACACTCCCCCCACTCCAAGCAAAACGGAAAACGCTTATATCATTACCTCCCGAGACAAATTGCCATCCCACCAAAGCTGATCCGGCCCTGATTTTCCCAATCTGGAGTATAAATCACATCTCTCTGAGGACTCCTGCTCTTTAACATATAGCCTAGAGAGACTGGACAGATGTCCTCTCACCACTCGGCTGTCTGGAGTCAGCAAAGACCTGCCCATATATGGAATTAACCACCATCAGTCAGTCAGTCAGTGACGGCTGCTCATGTACAATGTCATGAAAAACAAGCACAGGGGACAGTTTTGTAAACAAACGTGCATCATTATGCATATTTTTTTGTTGTCGTCATGGATGCTCCATCATGTACAGTCAACTAGGAAAAATAGCAATGCTGACATTAATGCAATAACAGCATTATTCAGGGATGTGATCAGGATTCATGGGTATAAAAGAGGAGAAAGTGCTATGAACAAAAACATGTCCTGAGAAATCACATCCATCAAATAATAGTAATTGTTATAGCAGATTATAATGATAATAATAATAATAATAATAATAATAATAATGATGTTTTTACTCCTAATCATTTTCCTTTATTTTGCCTGATAATCCCTTATTAGTAGAGTCTAGTAGGAAATGGGAGATATGCATGGACTGACACACACACACACACACACACACACACGCACCGCACACACCGCACACACACACACACACACACACACACACACACACACACACACACACACACACACACACACACACACGCACCGCACACACCGCACACACCGCACACATACACACACGCTATAAGAACACATGCGCCTTAGACAGGGATGGACTAAAACCAAGTGTATGTGAACCCGCCAATCGTGAGCCTTGACCCATCTTCCTACCTGACGAGAGGCTCTTGAACAAAACATCCATATACAGTATCTGACCCAGAACATGAGGAATGTGAGAGTGGAGAGCACAAACATCTGCAGCGGAACATCTGTTTGGTAAATAGTAACTCTACTTATTGTGACATAATAGTGGACTTCATTATAGTCTTTCTATCACAATCCTTATTTTTTTCTATATCTACTATTCTTTATAATTGTGCTTGTGCGAGAGATGTTGAATGAAGTGGACGATGTATACGGTGTGCAATGCAAAGGTTACTTAGTGAGACGTCACTCCACACTGTTGTCAAATGAGAGTGCAGTGAATGTGCAATTGTAGGTGCTGGTGTTTATTCAATGCTTATGATGTAATACTGGTACGTGCTGTTTGGACAGAAGGAGCTGGGCTTTAGTCCCACAGGAGTAACGTAATGTAATTAATAATCAGTTCCATTAAGCTGATTGAGTGTGCACACATATAAACTCACACACACACACACACACACACACACACACACACACACACAACATTACCACACACAGAAAAGGAAAAGCCCTGTAGTATAGTGAATGTACAATCAAAAGATATATAAGCGAATAACAGAAAACTCATAATTAGATTGACATCTTCTTGTTCATGTTTATATCCTCTGACACATAACCTTACAGTATGCTCATTAAGCCCCATTGAGAGACGGCTGTAGTTGTGCTAAAGGCTCAGACATAGCTGTTATAGGGCCATAACACCACTGCCACTATGGACATGTGCAGTGCAGTGAGGCACCTTTCAGCTCTTAATGACCCTTCGACCTTCTTGACATCCAACCATAGTCACACAAACAGTCATACAGTCCATCCATGTGCAGCATGAGCATGTGCAGGTATGGCTGACACTGTTCTCCAACCAGAGGGTCAGAGGTTCAACTCCCTCCAGCCCCACTCTGCAACCTGAGGTGTCTCTGGGCAAGCTACGGAACCCCACACTGTCCCGTGTGATCATAGAGGAACTGCAACAGTATGAATGTCAGTGTGGCTGTACCATATCCTGACACCATTTCTTTGTTTGAGTACAATGTTGGGTTCAATGCCTTGCCCAGAGGCACTCCAGAATGAATATCGGAGGAGACTGGAGTCAAACCGGCCAACCCCCCCCCCCCCCCCCCCCCCCCCCCCCCCTTGGCCACAGTCGCCCACATCATTGTCTCTCTTTTACTTGCAAATTAAAAGATTATGCAAATACTTCCAAGAAGTGAATGCAGCCGCTGTGCACATACAGTATATGCATGGATAGATACATGGTGTGTAATAGACCTGATGAGCCCTTATAGCACTTTACAGTACAGTTTACATTCACCCTGCAGTTACACACACATTCATACTGTGCATCTGTTTGCAGCACTTTAGTATCTATGAGTACTGTACGTGGGACAATGTGGGTTATTCATCGGCAGGCAGAGTAGGGAAGGCAGGAATTGAACCTCTGACCTTCTGGTAAGAGGACAGCTCCTCTAACCCCCCCAGCCAAGAGTGAATAGTAACAGATCCATTGTTTACTGTTTAGTAACCCAGTATTTAAATTGTGGTCACTCATTTTCAATGGTACTCATAATGCGTTACTCCCAACACCGTACACACACACACACACACACACACACACACACACACACACACACACACACACACACACACACACACACACACATACATTCATAAGATTATGATTTCTGAAATACTTGTGTTGCCACTGATATGATGACATCACACCAGGTTATATGGGGTCATATCTCCTTGCATAGGGTACTGTACATAACTGTGTTTAATTGCTGACAGGGGGTTGTTTATGTGCTGTATCTCTTTAAATATGTTTATACTGCCAGTACCTAATACAACATCTCCAATAACATAAACAACGACACACATACTACACACTTATCTGCACACATATTGTTGTGAAACGGATTTGGAGGACGTGCCAAACAGAGCGAGCTCCCCTTCCTCAGCCGAAGGCAGCTGCTGATACTGAGACCTGAGCCAATGGGGATCACTCATGACTGTGGAAGCGGGAGAACAAACTGTGAAACAAAAAAACACCCCTTTGTGATAATAAATACACTGCACTGATGGAGGATACGACAAGGAGGGGGAGGAGGAGTATGAAGATGAGGACGAGGAATGGATGAAGAGCGTGTTTGCATGACAGTTTTAGTTTTTCCTTTCAGACGAACTTGTCAGCCTGAAGCTTTGCGCCTGGCAGCATTTTAGTGTTAAATGATGATAGTAATAATGATATTAACAATATTAATTGCAGTATTAATGTGGTTCATGTTATGTATATTGTATGCTTTAAAAAAAAACCTAAAAAAAAACCTCAAGTCTGCTATACTTGGTTTCACAAGGATGCTGTTGTGCTGCTGGTCAGAAGCTCTGCTGGTGATCTGGCAGCTTGAAGCTTCTCCCACCATATGATCGATGCCCAGGACTTGATAAACACCAGGTACAGAGAAGCTGAAAAAAATCCAAGGTGTCTGCTTCCATCTCCTCTCATGGATTCATATCATTTCTTTTTCTTGCGATGGACACTTGTGATAATTCTAATATTTTCATGTTATACTCAAGTGGAAACGATTTACCACAGAAATGCACCCAGACATGTCGACCACCGAGTGAAATGTGAAAAATGGTCACTCTTACTTATGACTTTGCCTCTGGTATAACTTCATTTTTTATTAAACTCATCAATTTTGACTGGTATTTTGTTTGTTGTTTTTCAAATAACATGCACCGTCATGTTATTGCACCATGTAACCGTACCCTGGGTGGTGGATGTCTGTATATATGGACAGGCTGCAGTGCAGCAGTATGTATATACATACTGAGTCATCAGCACATTGCAAAGATGTTAAAAAGTCTAATTCCAATGCACAAAGTCGTATTTTCATTTCACTGCACATGAGAGAAAGTGGGAATGTAAAGGTGTGTTGGAGCGCATTGGTCTGCATGCACATAGTGTCTTATGCAGACACTACCCATATGTAGCTGCCATGTACAGTCATGTGTACTCAGTGCAGTACAGTGGCATGTGTGTGTCCCATAGCCATTGCACCATTAAACCACCATAGTTAATGTCAGCAGGATTTCATTGCCACAATATTGAATCTGTTTATCAGTTGCAGGTGCAACATACAGACCTAGCCGATTTGTCCACTGGGTGTTGGTGGGGCTGAGAGATTACTAATAATAGTCTGTGTCTCAGACCCTGTGATAACTGATATGCACTGATGGTTATTCTTAACACAATTTGTTTTTGTTTATTTAGTCACCCAGAGGATCCAATCTGGTCTGCGAGATGAATTACAGGTGAGACTTTAACAGCTACTTTTCGATAGTGTGAACATTTTCAGAATGTACTTGTACTTTTGTGCACTAAAACAAATGAAATATTCTGGAGTTGTTGTTTATAGATTGTTATGCTATGGTATGATTCTGGCCCACTTGATCATATAGGGTGGTATGTGGCCCCTGAACTAAAATGAGTTTGACCCCTGGTGATTACATGCACATACACACACATACACAGCTGAACCAACAGTGGTTGCACAAACAGTGGTAGGAATTAAGGCAGTGGAGAGGGCAACAACTTGGAAAGTCACCTTTGACCCCTGGTTTTCCATTATGAGCCTGGTTGAAGATGTCCTGCATCGTGTCTGACGATGCTGCACCAGAGCAGTGGCACTGACATTACAATTGAGAGATTTTTGAGAGATTCCACCTGGAGCTGATACAGCCCATAGATGAGGCCTCACTTTGACTCCCATAAATCTGATCATCAGATTTATTCAGGTGAGACAGAGACAACATGAGAAGGTAAGATAGTTCACAAACACTCACCGTATCATTACGTTTGATCAAGATCAAGATAGTTTCTAATTTTCTGGGTCCATCTTGTTCCTCTGTCTTTCTCTGTCTCTCATGCACCTGTCAATCTACATTACCTCCCCTCATTCCCTCCACCTGTGTCTCGTTTGCCCCACCCCCTCACCTGAGCTCACTGTCACTGGTCTCTTTCTTGTCCCCTCGTTTGCTCAGTGACACTTGTTCTTGTTGCCTGTTGAATTGGTTTCTGTGTACTGACCCAACTACTATGAAGCCTATTGATTCAGTGCCGTTGCCTTCTCCATGTTTGTCAGTGTTTACCCACCTCTTCTGAACCTCTGCTGTTAAAAACACAATATTATCATAATTCATTCCATGTGCTCAGTGTGAAAGATTTTCAAAGTGTCACATATAATTTCTGCTGTTGGTAAAACCATCAATTTCCACTTATCCTCATCGATAGGTGAATCAAAATCTCCCTAGCAACAATTACTTCCACTCTCTGGGGATCTGATGACGTCATCATTCCCAGACGTGTGAGAGGAATTCCCTCTTCAACTCACTCAACAATTCCAGGATTTAACATTGTTTCAGCATCCCTATGTAATGCACTTCTTCGACAGTAGATGGCAGTGTAGCGCTGCCATGGAGCCTCAGGGACACACACCACTACATCCCATAACACTCAGCTCAGAAATGACATAAATGTGGCTTCAGTCATCTCCCTAAATTAAGTTTTCCTGAAGGCCGGTTTACGGCAGAATGTTATAATGACTGTGAGTGTGTTGTAATGCTTGGACGTGGTTATTTAGTGCATTGAAGGTATTAAGCCACGTGAAGCAGCTTTTTCCATGTGCAGCAACTTCCTGACCCACCCAACACTACACATTTAGTCAGAGTAGGATCAGCTCTCAATGAAGTCCAATCAATTCAATTCAATCTAGCAAATTCATTTGTCATGTGTCATACAGCAACATAAAATCCCACATGAGCATTCTAACCCGAGGAGCCACTGCACTGACTGACTGCTACTACCTGTTTCCAAGATGACCCGCTCTATCTGCAGTCATCTGCAGTCTGGAGGGGGCATGTCAACAGGTACTGTATCTTATGTCCCTTCACTCCATTCACTCATTGTCTATTTCTAAAAAAGGTTACAAACTCCTATCACCTGCCAGCAAAGGCTTGTTTGGGGTCAGAGGTCACGTGATGTAACAAGCCAGTGAGAGTTGAAAACAGTTCTCACTGATCCATGTTATGATCTTATAAATATGTGTGTGTGTGTGTGTGTGTGTGTGTGTGTGTGTGTGTGTGTGTGTGTGTGTGTGTGTGTGTGTGTGTGTGTGTGTGTGTGTGTGTGTGTGGCTTTGAACTTTCCTATAGTTTTCATAGGAGCCACTTTATTGAGTGTGTCACAGATAATAGACAGAGGGAAATGTACCATGTATGTTTTGGGGGTAACACTGAGACTGTGCGTTCTTTATCTCCTGTCGCCTTTTAACACAATCAAATATATAACTACTGATCCTCATTTCCTGAAAGTGAGGGGAGGGTCGGGGCCTGGACCAGACAAGAGCCTCTTCATTTTGGAGCATTAAAGTGAGTAAAATTATTTGACATTGTGAGACTGGATAAGTACTAAAATTGTAAACATTTTTCAGATTTCTTTGTTGTATGAGTCAGTATTGTTTCTCTGCACATGCATATAAAGTGGCGAATAAGCCTTAGTGGAGGATATGCACTCTCCATGTGCATCTCTGTTGTCTGTTTTAAACGTTCCCTTTAATTTTCCATCACATTTGTACATGTATGTGCAATGGTGGGCATTACTAATTTGCTACATAATGACATTTTCTAACAGCATTGATGCAACTGGAGCTTGTGTATCTAAATACCAAGTTAACCCCCCAGCCTCTCCCACTGTCCCTGTCCCACGGTCAAACCATTAGCGCTCATTCTTTCAGAATCTTCTGTGATGGTGTAAAGCATACACACACACACACACACACACACACACACACACACACACACACACACACACACACACCCTGCACAGCCAGACAGACACAAGTAAAAACATAAAACCCAGACCTGTCCATTATTTTCCATGTGTGTGCGTGTGTGTGTCGCTCAGTTTGACAGTGTTATGGCCACACATGTGTGTGTTCACCTTGTACCATGTTTTATGTGTGTTCCTAGACCTGGTGATCAAAAACAGCAGTAAATTGGTCGGCTCGGACCTCACCTTTGTGTATGTGTGTATGTGTGTGTGTGTGTGTGTGTGTGTGTGTAGGGTGGTATGTTGGGTAACAATGTTCCTGGATAATTTGTATCTCTTAACAAATTTCCAAATGAAGTGTGCATGACGGGGTCATATAGATCCAGACGTGATCCTGTGATCTTGTCTTGTTTCAGGGGGGTTAGAACCTACGGCACACATCTGGGTTTGAGACATTTGGTCAAGTTTTATCATTTTTTTAAACTTTGAAACTTGCTCCTAGTTCTGTACTACTCTTTAATACATTTCTTACATCTGTCATTCATTGTTTGACTATCTTTAGAACTATATTCATATATTTCTAATATATGCAAAATGTGCTGCCAGTATGAATGGTTCCACTTATTCATTGAGAAGCACTTTAATTTAATTGTACTTTGTACAATGACAATAAAGATTGCGATTCTGACCACCCTTCAATTTTAGGTCTACGATGACTTTTAGATATTAATCAACAGAAGTGAAAATAACATCATAAAATAAAGCAAGGCATTTCATGAAAACTATACAACTATTTAACATAATTTGATATCACAAACGAATGTTTTGGTACAAGAAGCAGCCACTTAAACATATGAGTTAAACATTGTAATAGAAAATAAGTTACTGGTCAAAGTAAAGGAGTGAACAATGGTATAAGCTTTATTTTACACGGTGTATTTATCTCAACATTAACACAAGACATTACATTAGACCTCTCTGTACAAACCGTATAACTGTGAAGTCAAAGACAAGAATGGATTTAAACTCAAATAACACAAATTAAAGCACTTTTACATGACTCTACCCTTTGTTGTTGTGGCGATACCTTCCGTTGGACCGTTAACTGAGGAGGTCAGATGTGTTTCCTCCGTGGACAAACTTCTGGGTTTGATTTTGAGGGGGACAGAAGGAGAGAGAGAAGGCCACCCAGAATTAAGAGGTGTGAGACCTAGCAACATGGCAACTAATGCCCAATAAAGTGACCCATGCACTCACACTGCAGCCAATGAAAGAGAGAGAGAGAGAGAGAGAAACAGAGAGAGAGAGAGAGAGAGAGACTGTGTGAGTGAGGTTAAAATGTACAAAACTGTGATAGTATAGTAGTAGTATAACAATATAGTAACTATCTTTGACTATTTTAGATGTATAACATTTTGCACATGGATGATTCATTCCATTTGAATGATGACTCAGTGATAAAGAGCAAAATTTTAAAAAGTTCAGGTTAATTTATACAGTGGCGCTCAGCAGTGATATAAGCTCATTTATATGAAACGTTTTCGCCATACATTAATTTTAGCCTCCTCGTATTGTCCGTTGGAGATTTGGGTTTTCCCTTTAATAAAATAAAATGGGGGGGGGGGGATTGAATGAATAAATTAGTCAGTAATAATAATACATACATTTTATATAGTATATAAATTTTACTTTTTTTTAAATCTAAAATATTTCCATACATAATAGTAGCTTGTTTCATTTGGCTATTTAACACTTCTGGTTTGACAAAGATTTATGTAACTGTGCAGGAAATGAAATGGTGAAATGGTGAAAAAGACCAAACAAAACTGTGGTGGTACTTTCATTGAAGATGATAATTTCATCATGTTTCATATTACCAAAATAAAAGTCTTGCAACGTAACCTATTTTAGTACTATGGTCAAAATACTGTTTTGTCCTTGTACATCCCAGTTAGCTGTAGATAAAGTAATAAAATGATAATCATCTGTGGTTCTGCCACTTGTAATGACCTCATTCAGACAAAAAAAATTATTTTAATTTTAAATGTGCAAATGTTTCCTTTGAGAAACTGGGTTCCGTCAATTTAATTTTTTCCTTATTCTTTTATTTTCTGCAGTTCAACTAATCATCTAACTGATTGTCTCTTCTCGTTCTACCTCTGACATACATTTTTCTTCCCAAGATATTGAAATCATTTACCTGCTATTGAAAACACAACAGCCTGAAGTAACAGAAACATTACCTTTGAAACTAAACTTTCCGCTGAGAAGAAAAATGAAAAGATGAAACAGAAAAGACATAATGAAGGACTTTAATCATCTCCTTTACTTTCATGTCATTAGATCACAGAGGAAACTGTGGAAACAGTGTGACCCATGTTCTGTCCCAGGCCAGAGGCTGCAGATGAGCTGTTCCATCGATTCCTCTCCACCAGCTTAATTGAAAGAAGGCTCCATATGGTAAGAAGCTATAAATTCTTCAGATCCTTTTTTTTCTCTGTTCCTCGCGTTTCCTTTTTTTTTTCTTTTTCAATCTATATAAAGAGAACAATGGACTTGCTGTGTGTGCTACAGCTGCTAATGAATCCAATACACCGCCTATATGGCCGGTGGCTGATTAGAGGAAGGCCTATCTGTCTGTCTGCATACGTGTGTGTGTGTGTGTAGCACTATCACATGTAGTCTGATAGTACTCTGGTAGTTATGGGGTGAATGGAGTGACCTGGGGGCGGGTTCAAGGGCTGGCCACGGGCCCACCCTCCTCTCTGCTCCCCTCTCCCCTCCACCTCCTCTTTCACTTCACCCACTCTCTTTTTATTCACCATTTCCACTTCCTCAACGAAGTAGCTTGTTTACGCTCATCAACGCCCCTCCAACACAGCAATCAGCAGCTTATGTGGCAGCTAATGTGGCCTGCTAAGTCTATAACTACCATCTATAGTGCTGCATGGGGCTTAAGAGTTATCCACGTCCTTACTTTTAATAGGTGCAGTGAACCTTTAAAGGCCAAAAAGAAAGGGTGCCCCCTAGTGGAGGGGAAACAGCACCGTAGCACATAATTGTCGGGGAAGTGGGAGAGGAAGGAGGAAGGGAGGGGTCTGCATGAGGTAATGGCTGCCAGATGTTTTGGTATTATCGCAGGGAAAAATTGTATTCCAGCCGCAGTCATCTATCATGTTCACCGGTCCACCGGTCTGAGACGCTGCCAGAGAGACATTCAGACAGACAGACAGACAGACAGACACACAGACACACACACACACACACACACACACACACACACACATACACAGGAGACCCGAAGATCACGACACTTGGACCCTGCAGATGTATTGTCCCCATGTAGGGTTGTGGTCGGAGTTGTTGGCCGAGTCAATGCTTTCTGCGGCTCGCATGCGCTCTTATGTTTGCCACAAGTTTCGGTGACGAGTGCAGGAGTCTAATATTTTATACAAGTTCAAGAAGGCTATTCTACTAATGATCCCATTCAATCAAATGATCTGGAACTATGAGTAAACTCTGTTTTCTTCATTTCAGAGGAACCCAATAAGTAACGTTTTGACCATGATCTTTAATCTGTGTGCATGATGAAGATTATGTTTTTGCTTCATAGGTAATTAAAAGTAAAGGATTTGGGGAAAATAAAAAATCTTAATCTCTGTAAAATGGAGTTCCAGCATCATTCTACAGTAAGTTCTACTAAGTTTGAAACTCATCAGCCCTGATAATAATAATAATAATAATAATAATAATAATAATAATAATAATAATAATAATAATAATAATAATAATAATAATAATGATAGGGGGTGGCAGTGACTCAGTGATTGGAGCAGTTGCTTTGGAAGCAAAGGTCATCGGTTTGAATCCCACCCTGCTGCAGTGTCACTGGTTCCGACACTGATACCCCCAATGGCCTCATGTGTACTGGTAGAAATATCCCATGACCCAGAATACTACATAATCGGATGAAGATGACATGCACATAATAATAATAATAAAATTAATAATAATAATAATAATAACACATGACTCAAATAGTCAAAAGCATCACTTCTAGGATACTGTTGTCCCAAAAGAGGGAGCTATATAGACCATAATACATATGTGCAGGTATCTTATATAAGAGAACTTACCTGCTGGGAGAACTGTATGGAAGTGCACTTCCTACTTGAGGCTCTTTGAGAAGTTCTCAGCTCTTCCTTCAAAAATCACCTCTGAATCCAGCCTCCACCTGAGCAGGAAGCGAGTGGAGGAGGTGGTTTAACTCACGTGTGTTCAGCAAAGGGTGTAATGGCCCACTGAGAGTGAAATGACCACAAACTCTCCTTGGGCCTAAGAGCAAGGTGGGTAATGGCGGCTGAGTGTTATGGCCACTGCAGCAACACTGGAGCTTCACAGCTCCTGGGGGGAGATGAAGTAATCAAGCATGACGGGAGTGAGGAGGCAAGGAGTGACTTCCCATAATGATTCTCTGTGTTTGTTTTGTGTTCACTCCTCATGGAGAGCGCACGGTCCATCACCAAAACACGTCACAACAACTGGGCTGAGTTTAGCAGAAGAGCAAAGGAACAGGATCACTGAGACATTTGCTACATACATATCTGATCTGAGCTCTGTTTGTAAACTGTGTGTTTATCTATTCAGTGTGTGACTGTAACAACAACAACGACAGGAGCCTGCAGCTTCCTGCAGATCGGTGCCTGTGGATCACTTCCACCGTCTTTCATATCATAAGCCAATGTTTATATGTAGTTGAAAGCTCTTATATTCTATTCATTCCAGTGTAAGGATTTTTTTTTCCACTTTTTTGACAAAAAAAAAGTTTTGATGCAAAAATCAATTGTCCCTGCATGCATTTGTTTAATTTGCATACATACAGTGCAGGTGTATGTGTGTCAACAGATGTTTGTTGTGCTAATTGTTGTGGTTCTGTCGCTCTAACACTTTCTCGATCACACATCAATCACACACGCTGCAGCCAAAGACGTCGGCAGCAATTTGTGGTTCAGTGTTTTTCCCGTCGTTGACATGTGAAAGGAAAGAGGCAGGGATCAAACCACCGGCATTCTGATTAGGGAGCGACCCACTCTAGCATAGCTCCAATCATTCCATCTATCTCTATATATCTCCTCCATTTTATCTATTCATCTATGGTTTATTGTCACTATCTGGTTTCTTTTCTTTTATATCAGATTTACATTTATATACCATATGCTAGACTGCATTGGAGTCATGTCATATTATATGATAACATAGCATGTTTCCATTTCTCAGCACCTTACACTCTCAAAAAGGATCCAGGAATTAATTTATCTTATCAATTGATGAATAGAAATTCATTTATTTTATGAATATAAATTGAATTCAAAGATCATAAAAGTTTGAATGTGATTTGATTGAATAAAGTGAAATTGATAACAAAATAAATACATTTTAAACACACATTTTATTGTGTAGTTTTATTTTACCTAATGTTTGATTCATTCAGCATCATAGACAACACCTATTTTAATGTGACCCTTTGCTTTGAACTTATGTTATAAAATTACACAGAAATGTCATTGAAATATAGTCCATATGGCTTTAGGCAATATCATTTTTTAGAGTGTATGGTTAATTAAATCACCTATCTGTGTAAATGGTCAAATCAGTCCATTATACGAGTGGTAAGCACAGCAGAGGGACCTCATCCCAAAGTAAATCCACTAAATTCCAATCAGGTGATACACAGCAGTAGGAGACAACAACAACAACAACAATGTTATATCATGTGATCAAACAAACTACATTTAATTCTAACTCTGCCTCATGGTGAGTAAGCGTGTGTGTGTGTCCATGTGTCCTGGTCACTGCAGGGTCGACTCTGTCTGACGCCAGCTCACCCACTAATTATCAGCTCTGCTGTCTTCACCCCAGGCCACACTCAGGCCACTCAGGCCATTACATCTCCTGTGAGTCTGAGTCAGAGAGAACCCTCCCGTCTCCCAGCAGCATACCAACTGATAAGGCCGGATCACTGCTGGAGTGACTGACAGCTCCTTTAGATAGACCTCAGCCATGTTCAGACTAGGAAACATGTATTATTATTGTTATTATTAGCTGGATTTGTGTAGAGTAAGAAACTGACTTTCCATGTCCCTATGTCTTGGGAACAATAGCAAGTTTTCTTTAAAAAGCATGAATTATTTTTTGTTTGTCATAACATTTGTTTATCAACAATAACATTAAGTTAAATTCCATTAATCTTCATGTAGCGGTATCATGACATGTTAAATGAAATGTTGGTTGTGATTTCTCATGTTGTTCATTGTGAATCTGTGAAAAACATCAAATAAAGTGTCAATCCAAGGATTTCAACTTCATTTCAGAATTGAACCGTTTCTCCGTTAGAGTCCTGTTTTGCTGATCTATATAAATATAAATGGTCAAGAAAATGATTTATATCGTGAAAGTTGTTATATAAATAAAGATTAGTATTATTATCTTCTATCTCTGAATAGATTTATTTATTTGGGAATATAAATAAAATTGTATTTGAAAAATCAGCATTTTTACAAGATTCTTGACGGTGAGTTTTTGTGATGTTGATGTTAGAAAGCAGAATAATTCAGAGTTTAAAAAATGAAACTTCACTCACGTGCTGATCAAGACAGTGGTTTTAAGTTTATATCAAACTCCTGAGCTGAAGCTACTTTAATGTCTGCATCATTCATTGACTTTAAACGCCTCGACCTGGTTTGCAAGAATCACTATGTAAGCAGGCTGAGCTTTATTCAATTTATGACACCATTTACATCCCACTCTGTGAGGACTCACTCCCACCACAACATGGACAATTCATCATCATCACTGTGACGTCACGACACTTATAATGCAAAGTTACGAGATATATACACAAGAGGAGGAACTCACGTAGACTTATCTTAGTAAACGTCCACCGACACACTGAAGAAACGGCTGCTGTGGCCTTCAGTCCCATTGCACATTCAAATATTCTTATTAAGTTCATCAAAGAGCACATCGATATCCCCTTGTGTGTGTGTGTGTGTGTGAAAGAGAGAGAGAGAGGAACTGATCTTCATTCCCATCTTCATTTTTCTCCTATAGAAGAAAAAGGTCTCTTGTATAAATATTACTTCAACAGGTCAACACTGGTTATGCACAACACATAGCCTGACAGTTGATCCAATTGACTCATGAGGCCAAATATATACACAATGAATAGTTAGTATCATATTTGAACCCTGACCCCACCGCAGGCCATTTGAATTCAGTGGTGATCCACCGACATCACACCGCACATGGTCAATGAGTGGAAATGTGTTTCCATTGTTTCCATTAGGTGTTGCGTTATAACTCACATTATTCTCTCCTATGGGAAACAGAGGAATGTGTATTCCATTGGGTCAAAGCCACAGAAAGGCTCTCTCATTAAAGGTCATGATCTTCTGCAAAGTCAGCAGAATTAACACCATCATCATCATCATTATCATCATCATCATCGTGCTCTGAGGCCATACAGAGTCTGTGGATGTGTGTGGAGCTGAGATGAAGATGATGATGATGGTGATGGGTGGGGTCACCACAGTGGGTCCACACTGCAAGTCCCACTCTCCGTGGACAAAGGTGCCCGTGTGGCGCTACTGCTTCAGTTCCAGCGCCCAGACATGCTGAGGCCACCCTGTCCGACCTTTACTCTTCTTGTCGCCCGCTGATGAAGGTAACAACGAGGACACCGATGATGAAGAGGATGATGATGTTGACGATGACGACGACGAAGATGAGGATGAAGATGAAGCCGTCTTGGGAATCTCCACCTGCAGACACATGATTCTTATTTAGGTCAAATGGAAACGCATTGCAGTCACGTTACGTTTCACAGCAACTAAAATGATTCATACCTCATTTAAAAAATATTCTGTCTCCTTCAAAATAAAAGCAGATGTAGCATTATGGTTTACCAGTCAGGTAAGGCTATATAACATTTTATTGCTATAATATTTTGGTGATAATCTATAGACCAATAACATTAGTCAGCATTATTGTCGTCAGCTGATAATAATTCACCAATACACAGAATAACAGTGATTGGCTAAAATATCATGCATATTATTGGACACTTGCCAGTGTATATATCTGTCTGTTCACTCCCATTCATTAGTGCCAAATCCCATAACTTGTCCAAAATATGTCTGATTTGGTATTTACACATCCGCACAAATATAATATCCTCCTATCTACTGTATCTATCACTCTATCATCTATCACTCTATCTATCTATCTATCTGAATATTCCAATATAAGAATGACCGTCAGTGTATGTGATGTTTTTACAGATTCAAATTGGACTATATGAGAGATCACAACAAACATTTAATTTGTAATGTAACATGTCATGATAACCCTATACAATGTTGACTCCATTCCAAAATCATAATCTTTTATGCTGTTCTCTCTCTCTCTCT
>JAFBJT010091949.1:1575-18825 GCA_016785325.1 Chascanopsetta lugubris | reverse complement strand
TCTGCACGCTCACATACTTTCCACCAGCCATTCTCTCTCTCTCTCTCTCTGAGACCTGGTCTGAATGTGTTAAGTGTTGATATCAAACTGAGAGTAATCAGCCAGGTTTTAGGTGTCAAAGTTGTGAAATCATTAGACTTCAAGTGCCCGGGGGGTGGGGGTGGGGGGGGGGGGGGCATCATAGGAGACAGGCCCCCGGCGTGATGGACGGTTCTATAAAATAGGTGATAGGAAGTGGCCCACTGAGCCAGTGGTGATGAAATCCACTTGTGAGATCTGGTTTCCTCTTTGACTTTGGAAGGAACTGAAGTGTCACCAGGCAGCGGGACGCAAACCCCTGTCCAGTCACATGCGGCTCGAAATAACCGAGTGACGCCTTCGGAGAGTTGCAAGAGCTCGGGTAAGGATGTCAGACAGAGCTGACACTGCCTGATCGCTGCGTGGCGGCGTGATGGAGGAGGAAAAGACAAATGAGGAGCATTTTTTTTCTTTTCTTATTCTACTTTTGAAGAATTCAATTCAAACTGTCAAGGAAAAAGTTGTAGTGAATAGGACGAAGAGGAAATGTCAGGGGAGGGGATTTATGTTTGTGTTTACACTGAATTTTATTTATAATTCTATAAAATTATTTTATATTCGATTATATTATTTCTTCAAATGCTGTTAAACATTTGCGGGCGTTTTTATTATCATGCTGCTGTGATCTGGAGAGCTAATCAAACAGAATTGTGTTGTACAGGAATGTGCAATGACAAGAAAGAAATCTGACATTTAAGGGGAGGAAAAATTAAGTCACGGTCAAAATTTGGAGTCAGAGGGAAAAATGCTGGGAATAATGTACAGGAAAAAAATCATAATGTCAAGGACCAAGTCCTAATGTAGAGAAAAAAGAGAAAATCATTCATTGTATTCATATACCACCACACCATATATTGAATCTAAATTCCACAATATTGAAATGGAAAGAAAAAAGTCAAAATGTCTCGAAAACATTTGGGAATAAGTTGAAAAGTCAGAGAGGAAAATGGAATTCTAGAGGAAAAGTCAAAGTCAAGGAAAAAGTTGAAATGAGGAGGATTTTTTTTACCATCCCACACTTAAAGAAAAAAAGCATAAACTCAAAAGATGAACTTTCATCGCAAAACCTTCTTCTCTTTTGACCTTTTCAACTTTACTTTTGACGCCTCCCTCTCTGCTGAGAACGGCCCCGATGCTCCTTTGTGCATCACCCACCCGGAACATCTCACAGGAACCGACAGGAGCCACAGAGACAGGACCCAGACTGCGTCTGCCATGAATCAAGTTACAGCGTGGCAGCGCTCAGATACCAAAATAAGATGTAAACACCTCATGAACATACCAGTCCACATCCATAATCAGATCCCTAGAAACCCATTGCCTCACTGACCATTTTACATGAAACACACAGACAAACAACAGCTGCTCGGCTCCTCCCACTGCCCACAGGTTCAACCAATCGCTCGTACGAGCTGTGGTTTACTGACCCGCTTTTACTGTTGCCGTGTAACACTCGGGTTCTTGCCCCAGCGCAGGCTGTGCATCTCAGGGTTGTGAGGGTTCAGGCCCCCTCCTGCCTCATCAACCAGGCTCAGGGAGCTGAAGCATGTGAGGTTTATTGGGAAAGAACCCATTTCCACAGCTCGTGTCCCAGGAAAGACACTCTGAGCCATCTGACAGTGGTTATTGGTGGTTAGTGATGATACTAAAGATGATGATCATCATCATCATCATCAGTGGCATTAGGTTGTCACGCCCGTTTGTTAAGATACACAGGGCTATTTGAGAATCAAACCATTCTCCAATGGCATCGCTCGTGGATGTCAATAGAAACGTATCAGGTACGTGTGAAGGGTCCAAAATGTATTCAGTCGAATCAAATTTCCAAACGTGCTGAGCTTTGGTGCGGTTCGATTGAATTTGATGGATGTGCAGCGTTCGCTGATATCCAGTGGTAAAGTTGCGGCCCAGTATTCTTCACCTCACCCTTTCCGTCAAAGCGGAGATAAGACGACCTATCAATTACCATCAATGGGGAATTTTGTTTGTCCATTCTGGGCTCCCATAAATAATTTTTTTTTTTTTTTTAAACAGCCTCTGTGGGCTTTGGGTGAGTGTGTGTTTACATTGGGGGGGTGTTCAGGTGCAACATGCCACCCAAGGACGCAAGAGTAAGTCCAGTGACGCTGCAACTTCCGTGTCTGAGGGAGCAACTCGTGTCCAACATGAGTTTCCATGCAGACGCCATCAGGCAGTTGATCACTGAAACATGAGTAAAGACTTTATATATCAGCCGTGAGTCACTCTGCCCAGGAGTGTAGGGTTGTTTACTTATATTACTGCTCCACAAGTTCATCATACGTCCTCCGGAGCCCAGGAGGTTGTGTTGTAAGAGCACACAAAAACAACAGGATGGATGAACCATGGATGAAACATGGTGGAAAGATGAAGTAATAGACTCAGTGACTCAAAGTTGTTTTCCAAGACCCTGACAGAGTTCCATTTGAATGAGCCATGGGGGGAAAAGGGGGGATTAGGGTTAGTTTGATCGGGCTTGTTTGGATTTAACGAGGGTGTGTCCACAGCACAGTTGGACGTTTGACGTGTAACTTCCATCTAAAAAAAAAAGAAGAAGAGAAAAAAAGAAGTATTATGGGTGATAAGGCCAGATGGCGTGATCAAAACAGAATGAACACTTCCGTTTCCTTAAAATGAGAAGGAAATCTGAAACGAGGTCTTTTAAAGCCCGAGAGTCTTATTGGGACAAGAGCAGTTGTCATTAAGTTAAAATGCGGCGTATTGGTGTGTAACTGGAGTCGGCCTGAAGTATTGCAGGTGTAGAGTGCCACAGGAAACTAGGTCTTAACCACAGAGGTTAACATGCTAACTTTGAATGGCTCTTCAGTTCAAGCCCTGCACTCATCAACTGTGTCTTACACATGACACCTTATGTTTATCTATCTATCTATATCTATATATTTATATATAAACATCAGTTAGTCAAACTGTTGAGAGTTTGATGTCTTGGTGTTGGAGCAGCTGGACACAGCAAACACCTCTTGGGGACGTCAGCAGTCATTACACCATTGTCACCGATAGCGACGATGAGCTCATGCGTCGGTGGCGCAGTTTTTCGGTGGCCTAACCTCACCTCTTTGCTTTTTGACCATCGTGTTGATGCTTGAAATACCATCACAGTGGTGTCAGTTTGTGAGGACGACCTTGATGAACAAACACGTGAGTCATGGTGAAGACCAGCGTTCCTCACAGAGCTCCTGTTCAGCAGTCGTCTGCGCTCGGAAACAACAGTCCTGTTGGGCTGCAAGTGAAGGAACTTCCACTGTTGCCAGGACTGTTGTTTTCACATGATCAAAGATATGGACACTCTTGGATCTTGAAGGCGCAGTGTGTAGGATTTCAGTCATTTTTATAACTTCAATCAAAATCAGTTTTTTCGTTACCCTTAAATGAGCCCATTAATATTTACATATATTTACATTTACATGAGGGGGGGGGTGTTCTCTCTGTGGGGGCTGCCATGTTTTCCCAGTAGTAAAAGTGGACATACTCAACATCGATTGAGTTGTGATGACAATCAAAGTCTAGGTTCTCCCCCATGCTCGGAACGGTGAGGGTGAAAGTGATGGATGCAACTTCAGCCCTAGATTTCATCAAATTTTACACACTTCACCTTTAATGTATGAATGTGCCCTCCAAAAAACGTGACTCTTTAGTTTATAATAACTGGTGTTTCTACTTGAAGTGATCCCAAACCCCACACTTGTGTATTCTGAGGCTCACTGTGACACACACACACACCAAACCCAGTCCCGGTCAGGACCCTGCTTGCTCCTCTGCCCTTCGCCCCTGGGGGTCACTCACCGTCTTGGATGCGAACCTTGATGAGGCGCACTGATCCTCCTCTGGCTCTGGCCAGGAACTCCCTCAGCTCTGGCGTCACCACAAGTGCGAGGAACATGGCGGGTCAGCAGTCTCTTCCTCCCGCCGGGCGCAGCAGCAGGGGTGTCGAGAGACAGTTGAAGAGGCAGTTGAACCCACAGGACAGGAGCTCCTCAACTCAAGGCCCAGAGAATCAATCCAGTCCAGAGACAAGTCAGATCCAAGCCAGGCTGTGTATTTATAAAAACAAACAAACAAACAAACAGACAGAAAAAAAACCCTTTCCTTCACTCTAAGCGCTGATGGAGAGGATCGCCGAGCGTGTCTGGACTCGATGAGAGTGTGCGACAGTGTGAGTAGGGACATCGCTAAAGTAACTGGGGCAGTATCATGTGCACACAGCCAGGGAACCTGATCACCTCGCTCCCAAATTTAGCTCCCACTCCGACTGAGTGCTCAGACCAGACCGGAGTGGTGGTCTGTGACAACTCCACCACTGTGACAGACCCTGAACCACTTCAACTTCTGAGTCAACAACAAATTCAATCCCACATAGTGATCACATGCAACTTGAACCGAAGAGCACAGGCAAGACATGTTTAAGATTCTGAGTCCAGTTTAGGAGATTTTGGACTCATTGTAAACTTTTTTTTTTACAATTTACAATTGAATAAAAGTTTGTTGTACTGTTAATCAGGGTATACTCACCTGGGTGTAAGATTTGTTTTCTTGAACCCAGCTCCAGGTCTGAGGCAGCCATGTTGTGCCACCAAGATCAAGGGCAAAGTTCTCCGTTCTTGCGGAGCATGTATTGCGCTTTAAAGTTTGGAAACCGACTGAAGGTGCCACGGGTTCTTTTTTAAGCTTGGAAGAGCAGGTGAGGTTATTCTGCTTCCACATCCAACCTCACCACTTAATCACACGCTGTACCTTTAGTACATTAAGATTTTTTACATTTCATTTACAACATTCAAAGGCGTTTTTTAATGTATGGTGTAATTGTGCATGTTTAGTTATGGGCATCAGATAAGATATTTAATATATTTGCAGTTATGG
Organism: Chascanopsetta lugubris; assembly: GCA_016785325.1. Taxonomy (NCBI): domain Eukaryota; kingdom Metazoa; phylum Chordata; class Actinopteri; order Pleuronectiformes; family Bothidae; genus Chascanopsetta; species Chascanopsetta lugubris. The sequence continues at coordinate 13,851 of JAFBJT010091949.1, read as the reverse complement.
CTGATTTGAATCATCTCCCCTCCGATTCAATGTTTAATCAGAACAAAATTACTTTTTGATGTGATCGACTTGTATTAATGGGTATACTATATAATACAAATGTTGTATTTGTTTATATTATCTTGATTCAAACACTAATTCTTTAGAAACATTATTCTTGTGTAAAACTCGGAATAATTTAATAAAGAGACTTTCCACAATAATAAATTCAACAAAAGCTTACAAAGAAACAATTTAATATTAAATACAAATATAAAAAAGACAATAAAGAAGAAATCTTTTTGGAAAACTACTTATTTACAATATGGATTTCATTTTCCACAAGTTCCTGTGGTATTCACATAGCTGGTTGTGCTGACCCCTGCTGGTCACTTCCACCTTCATAAGAGGCTGTGCTTTTACCTCTCAGTCATCAATGGTCGGCAGCCAGAACGCCTGAAAGATCAAAGATCAATGAAAATCAAAGCCACTGCTCGAGTAACAACCTTTAAAGTCACTCAGACACGTACAACAAAGTCAAGACATCTTTGAAAACAAGGACACTTAAGCCCATAGACATGTTTGTCACCATGTGGAAATTCATCTATTTCACACTCACCATGTTAGAGCAGGCACTTGCAAATGTCATGAACTTGGGGTTGAACTGTAAGCATGTAATTGGTCCTGTGTGTTTCCCATCTAACAGAGCCACCTTCATACCACTCTCTGCGTTCCACACATGGATCTTTCCATCCTCAGACCCTGAAACGCATGGAGAATGAAACGATTGTTGGAGATATTGAATGTAAATAAATGTACTTTCATAAAAGCATTTCAGCAGATGAAACACTCATAACAGTGTAATTCCTATAAATCATCCATTACGAGCCACACACTTGTACAAGCTTATAGCACTGCTAGCGCCTCGGTAGTGTGTTTGTCTATAGACATGCTGCGCTCTGCCTGTATGTGCGGATCGTGTGTGAGACGTGTCTGGTGGCATCGCAAAGATTCTGCGAAACCATAGATGGTAACAAAAACCATCTGATTGGAATTTGGCTCAGCTGGCATCTAGTTCTATAACCCTGTTTGTTTGTGTCAAAGGGTGATCAATGCAGTTCCTCCAATAACAGAAAAAAAAGATGGTGATCACAACTTACCAATCATAACGAACTGAGAGTCTGGAGTGAAAGACGCCTCCAGGTTGACACCTTTACTGTTGTTGTAGCCCTGTGAGTAAATGAAAAGCGTAATCCATGAGAAAATATTCATAGAACAGTGATGATGTGGTGGCAACATCAGCAACATCCCTGAATGTACGACCTCTTTATAAACTCCATTAATGAACAAATTAAATATAAAAACAGTGAATGCCATCCAACAAGAGTGTTTTTGGCCCATTGGAGGGTTTACCATTCCCCTGTCACACATGAACTTTCTCTGTCACACTTTAATAAAGCCACAGTATTTAGGAATTAATAAATCTAGTGGTGAAGGTGAGGGTTGCTGCCAAATCCCCTCAACCCCGCCTCCATAGAGGAGCCAGTTTGGAATGGAAATATTTTTACCTAAATCTTCCACGTTGGACCTTTAACTACACACCTGTCTGTGTTGGTGATTGAATTACTAAAACGTCTCTGCATGAATAGTAAGTTGTCTCTTACCCCAAAGGAATGTAGCACAGCGCCCTTGAAAGCATCCAAGATGCGCAGGGCTCCGCTGTTTGTTGAGAGAAGAATTAGCTTTCCGTCGTTGCTAAACTTCAGTCCCGTCCACTCGCATGTCCGATCATACTGAAGCTTGAAGGTTGCAAAGGGACCCTGTTGGCAAGCATAATGAAAACCATTTAACTTCTAATTTCAAACGAACGTGTACACATGAGGTATGATCTTTCACACAGAGACATAAAATCACTTCTTACCTTGTCAAACGAGCGCAGGTCATAAAGTTTTACCATCTCTGAATTGATTCCAGCGGCAAAAATAAGGCCCTCTGGGTCAAAGGAGCAAACCGGTTTCCCATGCAGGTGCATCAAACCCTAAAAAGGACAGACAGACAGAAAGTGTGTCCGTCACAACTGCGTTTCTCTTTACAACAAACCTCAAAGAATGTTAACCAAATACAAATAAACCTTCTCACCTGACAGTTTGGTGACCGCAGATCCCACAGTCGAATAGTTTTATCTAATGAGCCAGAAATAAATGTGTCATCCACAGGAGACATGGAGAGAGACGTCACTCTGGTTACAATGGAGAAAAAAAGACATAATAAACAACTACAATTAAACCAAGGTAGAATTTACAGAAATATATACCAGTACACACTCAATGTTTACCTTTTGTTATGCCCAGGAAAGTAGCGGATGTATTTGTTGTCGTGAAGGGACAAGTACCGGATAGTATCTACAAGGAAAAGAAAAAAACAAAACACTGTGAAGATGAAATAAAAAATTAAAAAAACATTGGACAGTAAAAATGAGGAGCGGCAGCATCATGAGGTTGACAGTGGGCGGATGAGTTGATGAGACTCAACCTTGGGCAAGGCAGTCACTTGTACAGTTAGCTCCTGTATGGGGCAGAATCACAGACCCTCAAACTGTACAAACAACTACCTCAGACCAAAGCGAGTAGTGTCGTCCCCTGGATCCCGCTGCTTTCCACTTGTGCCTGAGCGCATCCATAGTCAGTAAAACACATCATGTATGGCTATGACATTTGAAGATTACTGCAATACTACACATTACAAGTCTAGAAATACACAGAAAACTCAATGATTAACAGCCAGAGAGAGAAACAAAATCATCAATAGAATAAACACAGTGACACATGAGGACTAAACTCAAACTCCTTCATGTGGACCAAAAAGAAAAAGTTGCTGAGCATTAACATACCATCAATTTTGTTGGAACTGTAGACCACTGTGTTTGCAGCATGTGTGTACCTGATCAGATCCACTCCATACTTTTTACTGTAGAGAGTCCGCTTGGGTCTGTCGGAAATTAGAAGCAAAACAAACAACCATTCAAATGACTGAGACAAGTCTGACAATCTCGCTATGAGGTGATATTCTGCCGCATAGTTTAACACCATGTACTGTTTTAGCTGGGGATTGACCGGGACGGTGGAGACGAGACAGGGTGACAACTTCATGGCACAAGCGGCTGTGCAAAGCCCCCAGACTCATCATGTTGCATCCAGATGACAACACACACCAAGGGGATTGGTCAAATGAGCGACTGGGATATTTGAAGTTGCTTTTATGTTTTGATGCCAATGGGGAGTTTGGGATATAGAGTGATGACTGGGAATAAGTTACTTGATAATAGGGCCAATAGGGTCATATCATACAATTTCATTGTACAACGTTTTCAATGGTCCAACCATTTCATTGACATTCCCTGATACTTTTATCAGTAAATACAACAGGATCCACTGAGGTTGCCTTTTTCTTATTTAAAAATGCGGCATCTGTTTCCGATCAAATTAACTCAAAGAAACGTTTAATAGCCGTTAGTTGCACGTTCATCACTGGGTGGTGTTGGAGTTTGTAAATATTTTCACTTCTGGCAATAAACATTGTAATCTTAACTGTACTTGCATGGATGGTTTTAAGTATCGGATACTGGCCTCATTTAACGACCAATAATTACAAAAAAGCCCACAAAAACAATACCGGTCGGCCACTGTATATAAACTGTATATAGAATCGGAACAAACGGTCTAACTATAATTAACGTTACACATAATCACGTTACACTTCACGTTTAACAGTGTAATTGGTGACGGAATTGAGAGTGGAACCTCATCATACCTAGATATTTCACAGTCGCTACGGAGAACCGTCGCAGTGTAGCAGGCCTCGCTAGTTAGCATAGCGGCTAGCTAACGTCAAAAACAGTGGTAAAATGGATGTAAGCGGCTCTTACTTCCCCTCCTGGCAGTCGTACAACACCAGGGAGTCGTCGTCGCTGCTGGATATGATGGTTTCTCCGTTCGAGCTGAAGTCGAAGCAGTTGATTTTGTCGGAGTTTTCTCGGAACACCTTCGCTACCCTGAAGCTCCGCAGCACATTGTCCGTCAGCTTCATGATGGCCCGTGTGTGTATGTGTGTGTATGTGAGTGTGAGGGGGGGCAGCGGGCCCTCGGTTCACTCTTCAGCGCGGGCGAATGTTCACACTGCTGCCGCTCCGTGTAGATATATACGGAGCAGCGGTGCTTAAAGTCAATTTTTAGAATAAATGTGGTTCGAAAGCCGCGACCAAAGCCCGCCCGAAGCTACGAACACTCCTCATCAATGGGAGGGAAAAGCACCGCCCTCTCCACAGAGGCGGTGACGCGCATACTCGTCGCCTGACGCGCGCATCAGCCATAAACCACGCGAGATGTTGTGGTCCCGGCGAGACTTGTGAGTCTGTTGAATGACAATGCAGTCGGACCCTACTCTCCCCTCCCCTTTGTATACAGCGACTCTATGAGTGGGACATATATTTTTGAAAAACAGAACTCAACATTAAGAAAAATGGAATTCGACAAGAGTTGACTAAATATTTGTTCAATCGTCGGGAACATGTATCAAGTAATTCGTTCTCAGAATGCTGTACAGTGGAATTATACTACCCAGAACACAGAGTTCCCTTTGCCTGTACACCGCACGACAGCCACAACTCCTTGAGGATGACATGGGTAACTGCAGCTGTCAAAGTAGTCAGATTATGGTAATAAGAGACAAATAATGCTGTGTTTACTTGAGATTTAAAGTGAGATTATATCTGATGCAGGTGTTGTACAAATAGAAATTCCAGCAATTTGTGATTCTGATCATGAATGCATAAGATAAGATCAAAAATGATCCTTCACAGTGGGCAAATAAAGTAAGTAATAAAGTAAACAAAACAAAGCAAATCGTATCCACTGAGGTATAACCAGATGACAAGCAAATCAAGCATCATTCTATATAAAATCATTTAAAAACCAAACTTAAAGATACAATGTGCAATCAAAATTATTTCCATGTTCACTGGTTGAGATTGAACAACAATTGCTGTCTTTTCCCCATATACCCCCTTTGTATTTTAACCAGGACCAGGTCCCCTGTACGGAGGCCTCCAGGATGCACTGTCATCCTTTTTACGGTAGCCCAGAATGGACAAACAACACCTTTTGAGAGGTTCTCTCATACACTTGGAAAGGAGAGGTGAGATGCAATTTCACCACGTCAGCTCACCCAAATCCTACACACTGTACCTTTAACCTCCCTATCCTGACCAAGCAGTCGACTATAATGAATGGATGACATCCTGATGTACTGGTGAGTCGGACCACCAGCCACCATATAAACACATCATTGGGAGCCATGTTTTCAAACAAAGCAGGATGCAGGTGTCCTGTCGGTTCTCAGAAAGAAAGAAAAACATCCAATGGGCACATGAGTTCATTGTGACCCAGTTCTACCTTTTATATTCTTAAAACAGTGGCTCAGCAGGAATGTTTCCAAAGTATGCAGATGAAGTTCCCCCACAGTGTTCACACCAGGCCGACCTACTTCCCGGCCTAGACTTTTCTTTCCTCAGTTTTTGGTTGAAAAAAGAAACATTTCGAAAACTGAAGACATCACACACAGTCAGGTGACCACTGTGCTTTCGTTTATTCTGTGGCTCATTCCAGTCAATTATTACACACAGGGTACACAAACCCACATTTTTGTGGCACAAACTGACTGCAGGGTTGGAGCACACACACTACACACACACACTACACACAAACACACACACAAACACACCAGGCTTTCCAGTGAAATCCGCAGGCTTTGTATCACATTCACAACCTTCACAGGTAAGGCAGCATGAGACCTCATATCTATGAAGTGATTTGTGGCAAACCAACTGAGGGCTGGGTTGCTTAAACTAAGTTCACTCGGTTGGCAACTTCCTCTTCAGGGCTTTGACATGAATCAACAACAATGATGAACATGAATGAATGTTACAGTTTTCTTTTGGCAGCGTGGAATGTTTTGGGACTGTAGAGTGGAAGTCTACAGAGTTGACTTTACTGAAGGGCTCGGTTATTTTGGGATTGTTGGATTGTTTGTCACTAAAATACAGATGCTCTGATTCCAGATACAGGAAAAGTGTTGCCAAATATGGTGATGATGTCAGTTATCAGCAAGTATGCAACTACGTGTACTAATCTGACCTCATGCCCTTACATTTATACATTTTCAATCAGAGAGGGCCTTTACATCGTCACTGTTTAATCTAATTAAATTAAATTAAATTAAACCGATTCTAATTAAATCGAATGTAATTTCTAATCTTTCTTGCAGCCTGGTAACGACGGTACGATAAAGAATTAAACTGTACATATTGGATTTTTACTGTATATTTTAATATGTTTTCTCCATTTGTGTTCTTATACCGTAAGCTTCACTTCTTCTTCGCCACTTTAAACACGGTGCCTTGTCTGGATCTGAGTGAGCAGTGAAGAAGAAGCTACTTCCGGGTTAGGTAGCTACAGTAGCCACGGCTGCTACAGACATGTTGTTGTACTTCGCGGGGGAATACAACATATAGACAGAGCGAGGCAACATCTAAGACACATCGCGTATGTTGTTGTGGTCTAACAACAGATCACTATTGTCTGTAGAAGATGCGGCATTTGTGTGGAACGTGTAGAGTCACGGTACAGTCAACAGGTTAGTGTTGTTGTTTACATAAGTGTGACAAAGAGGCATTAAAATACTTTTTTCTCTCCAAACATAGTAGCATTTTAACTGTGTTTATTGTATGTCCCTCTTATTCATAGATGTATATAGATGTAACATAAGTGGTTGTACTTTAAAGGTCCACTGTGCAAGATTTAGGTGAAATATCCTTTTCTAATGGCAGAAATATGATACATAATGATTACACCTATGTATTCATGTGTTTATAATCAGCCTTTAATGTTTAAGGGTAGCTCCTCTCTGACAGGGGGCGGGGGGGGGGGGGGGGGGGGGGGCGGGGTTGCAGTGGCCCAGCATGGAAAGAACTAGATAGCTTGATAACTGAAGGCCACATGTCCTCCTACATGCTTTGATTCGAAGGTCGAGGTCCGGCTGCAAGCAGCATCTCCACTAGAGGCAACTAAATGTTCAGCAATCTCACAGAAACACTTGACCTTTGAGTCAATGCCATCAGTAACCATTGTGGACATCTGACTTTTTATCAGGAAAGATTGATTTGTTCATCGAATGACGACTTTGACCTAGATCTGTTCTCTCTGTGTTGTCTTGAGAACGAACAGTGACGACCAACAACAGCAAAAATGTGTAAATTTTGTGTGTGTACATTTTCTCATTGTTTTAAGTCTTCCCATATTGGATGCCTGGTGGTTTTGAACGCCTTTGTTGAAGCGGTAAACACTGATGTTTTCCATCCCTCAGGAAGTTTGTGCTCGGGGCCAGTGACCTGTCCATGGCACGTTTTCTTTCCCTGTTGCGGCCTCTGCCTTTTGTGGCCTTTGTAGGCAGGAGGAAACCAACCGTCTGCAAAATGTCCATCGACTCTCGGGCACGCCAGGTGTTTGCGGCAGCCGTGGAGGCTGTGCAACCAGACACAGTGGTCCGGCAGAGTATCGAGCGCAGAGAGGACTCCGTCATCATAAGTGGTCAGAAATTCCCTCTCAGGCACAACCTGCACTTGGTGGGTTTCGGGAAAGCCGTGCTGGGCATGGCTGCTGAGGCCGAGAGGATCGTGGGGGATCACTTGGTGAGAGGAATCATTAGTGTTCCGCATGGGATTCAGCAGACACTACAGCAGCATGGGAAAGGGTGAGCGCAACCTGAAGCAACATATTTAATTCCATGGAAAACAAGATTAAAGGATTATATAACCTTTTTAAAAATTTCCATCACAGGCATCTGCTGGTAAAAGAGCACAGTCGGATCAAAGTGATTGAGGGGGCGAAGCACAACCTGCCTGACGCTGATGCTCAGAGAGCCGCTGAAGGGATCAAGCAGTTAGCCAGTGAACTTACTAAGGAAGACATGCTGCTTGTTTTGATTTCAGGTAAACACATCGCTTCTCTTCTTTTCAACTTTACTCTCCACTGTTTACTCAGACAACGTGGACTTTTAATAGTCCAGTGTTATTTGACTGATTTAAATGAATACAGCTCTATTGGCATGTTCAGAGTATAGAATAATTGTAATAGTGTTTCATACTGATAATATAATTACCCTAAGAATAGATAGTTACATTACCCTTGAATGAGCACCTAAGTTTTACATAGGGAGTAGTTCCAGCGCCCTAATGTTTTCACAATAGCCTTAAATGAAGATGACATTCATTAGTCCCACAAAAGGGATTTTGAACCGGTGACTCTTCGGTTCCAAGCCCCTTCTGACTGAGCTCCTGGACTCATTGATCAAGAATTCTCTTCTGCTTCTGTAATTTGCCTGTTTGTTTTCTAGGCGGCGGCTCTGCACTATTACCTGCGCCCGTCTCACCAATCCTGTTGCAAGAGAAACTGGAAGTTACAAAGAAACTCGCAGCTGCCGGGGCCACTATTCAAGAGCTTAACACTGTGCGGCGGGCACTTTCTTTTCTGAAGGGTGGAGGACTTGCACATTACGCTCAACCTGCAAAGGTAACATACTTTTAATTTTGAAACGGCTATTCATTGTTGAGAAGACGCGATTCTGGTTTTGAGGTTTGAAAATGACATTTCTGAAAACAGGTGGTGGCACTGATTCTGTCTGATGTGATTGGAGATCCACTGGACTTGATAGCCAGTGGTCCCACGGTCTGCAGCGAGCCGTCGCCCGAAGAGGCTCTGTCGGTGCTTGAACGCTACAAGTTGTCGACTTCTATTCCGGCATCAGTAAAGGAGGTTCTTGAGAAAGCGAATCCCCAGGATAAACCGGACAAGGGAGGAAGCGTTCTCAATGTTGTGATTGGCTCCAACAGCATCGCCCTCAAGTGCGCAGGATCCCGTGCCCGGGAGCTCGGATTCCGTCCCGTTGTTCTTTCACCCGGCGTGTGTGGCGACGTAAAGGCCGTGGCCAGACTTTATGGCCTCCTGGCCCGCTTCGCCTGCTCTCGGGAGGAACCTCCCCCTGAGCTCGCAGCCGAAGTGCTGAGGCTCGGACCCGAAGTGGGCGTGCAGAGCTGGGACCTGTGCCGCACCATGCAGGTGTTGGGCGAAGGGCGCTCAGAGGGATGGGGTGCCACCTGTCTGCTGGCGGGAGGTGAGCCCACCGTGGAGTTGACAGGGAAGGGTCGAGGTGGACGCAACCAGGAGCTGGCTCTGAGGGTTGGACTGGAGATGAGAGGCCTGCAGCTGCCGCCCATTGGTCCAGTCTTTCTGAGCGGTGGAACCGATGGCCAGGATGGACCCACTGAGGCAGCGGGGGCTGTTACCGACGGGGGGTTGTGCGAAGAAGCACAAGCGCAGGGGCTGGACATCGACGCGTTCCTCACCAACAATGATTCGTTCACGTTTTTTTCACGCCTCTCTGCCGGACAACACTTACTCGTGCCTGGTCTGACTTGCACCAATGTGATGGATGTGCACATGCTTCTTGTTCCACCTCTTCCCATCAACAATGACTAACTCCAAATGTCGATCACAGCTGGTGACTGTGGCTAAGGGGTTAGAGGTCCATTGACCAGTGTGTTGGGGGTTTGATTCCTGCTCCCTCCCCCCACCCCAGCCCCATTCCATATGGTGTGGTGTCCCTCGGCAAGACACTGAACCCCATATTTGTGCTGCTAATAGATGCACAGTATTCATGTTTTGTGACTGGATGAATGTGAAACTGTAAAGTACTTTGAAGCACTATATAAATACAGACCATGTGTAGGGGCAAAAAATCTCCCTCATTAACATAAGAAAACACAAAATTAATTTCAAAAATAGAGCTGTTTATGCTTGACAATATGTCAATTATTTTAAATTATTTCTCTGAAGCATTTCAAGGTACCTAATGAGTCCACTATTTGGTTGCCTTGGTTCATTTGACAAGAAAATCAATAGACATTGAAACTGGACTGATTTTTTTCCTCTCTTTTCCAAGTGAAAATAAAGCAACAACCTGTGAACCATGGAGGCAAAGTTGCGGTGTTGTCCTAAAGTTTCTGTAGCAGCGTAAACAACTGATTACTACAGTAACCTGCAAAATGTTCTCGTCCTTTCCCTGATCTGCCTCTGAAGACAAAATCTGTCTGATGTAATTATGAAGGTCTCATTTTGGAGAAATACATTCGTGTGATTAGATTCACAAGTCTTTCTGAGAACGGAAAAGGAAATGATTTCTCCTAAATCTCGAGACACTAAACCTTTGACAGTGTTTCTTTGTTTGTCCTTTCAAATACTTGTCTCATCATTCATCACATCACAAATGCAAAGATTGTTTTAGTGCATGTGTAGATGTCAAGAGATGAGAATAATGGCTAATTGTGCTTCTTAAAAAAATAAACATCACGCACTGAATATTTTTTACAATTCACCATTTAAATGCACATGATTTGTGGTAAACAGTAGATGTTACAAAGTCTTTGAGAAATCATAAAGTAACTGATTTTCATGAATCTGTCTTCATATACATAGCTGTGATTAATATGACCACAGCAATCTTATCATCAATGCAGAACATGCACCATCACTATTCATTTGCTCCTAATGCAGTCCAGTTATAAATATGTCCATGTAACATACTGTTACTTTAAAAAGTCTCTTTCCTTACATACTTGGTTTGAAGTAAGTTCAATTGTCAAATTTGAGTTCTTTTAAAAAGTCAACCCACATGTAAACATTTCAATAGTTTTCATTAGTGCTGAGGCCCCTTGAAAGATGATAAAAAGAAATTTATATGGAGAATAAAATCCTGTTAGTTGACCGGAGATGGACTGAAATAAATATCTGACAGCACCCTAAAGCATGTTCAGTGCAGATCAGTGTGACACTGTTGGTAACATGGTTCTTCTGACAAATGCCACGAGGTGTATCCATCTCGAGAGTGTTGATAACCACGTCTCGTAGAGATTTGGCAGCAATCAACGTCGCTAAGGGACACGGACTGTCCAGTTCTCACTGCGATTAAGTCCAACGTTAAAGTCCATGGTCCTGTTAATCTTGGTGAGTCTTCAGAGTGTCTCTTGCTTTGCTTTCCCTGGAAAAAAGCCAGCAAAATCAAAACAATGCAATTTAGTGAAGAAGAAACTTCTGAAGAATCTGCTACACCAGTAAACCCCCTGCCCCCCACAAAAAGACGGGTTCAATGGGTTCAACTTGCTGACTTTTAAGTTCTGATCTAGACTTGTGTCTAAGGACATTTCCAATCTTCCGATACCATGTGAAGCAAGTTGTAACCTGAGGCTGTTCCCCGTACAGACGACCTTTACAAATCACATTTTTATAGCGTGCTTCCCTGTGACATTTGATTTACCAACCACTTTCATTACTTTAGTATTTTCACTCTTCGCTTACTAATAGCATTTTTACACGTCTGTACACGAGGTCTATCTGACTCTATACTCCTCCCTATAGCTTTCAAATGTTCACTGTGATGGATTTAGAGGGATTTGGTGGTGCGGTGGTGAGATGGCCTCCAGGAGCCAGGACTTTGAATCAAGGTAAGCGGTTAAGGTGCTATTACTTCATGGTTAACACTTAAACCAGCTTGGGATAGGTTTTGTTCTGAGTGTGTCTGACAAGCCCCGCCCACCTCACGCCACCATTGCTAAATAATTGATCTGCTGGAGAAGAGGTTCAGAGACGATCAGCATCCACAGATTAACATTACTTATACACACGGCCATCAGAATCCACATCTGTGACATGTTCACTGCGAAGGTGTCTCTACTGTTACTCACCTTGTTCACTTCAAGTGTTTGTCATTACTTTACACCAAGACTCTGATGCAGGACGTGCCTTTCATATCAAATCGAGATCACCCGCATCAATAACAATGTATCAGTGAAGTTGAAAGATTTTACTCACAGTGACTAACCTGCGTTGAGTTGCAGCTTTGCATGGTCACAAATGTGCAGTAAAATACCTGAATCATTTTATGGCACTGGCAATGTGCCTCGTGAGACAATGGGAAGGATCAGGTGATTGTCATCAGTCATTGAATACCTCTCGAAGAAGGCCGCCATGTTGAAACTCCCATGTTTAACCCGTAGCCCCAAACAGACAAACTAAATAAACACCTTTAGGGATTCAATGAAGAATGAGGGCTACAATAGTGGCTCAGGTGGGATTGGTAAAGGGCAGTTATAATCTGGGTAACCACGACTGATGCCAACCTAACTACGGA
>JAFBJT010091946.1:73208-85965 GCA_016785325.1 Chascanopsetta lugubris | reverse complement strand
GGGATGCGCAGACACCTGATGTTGTGGCACTGGAGCAATTAGCATGACTCAGCATAAAGTCAGGTGGAAACCACTGACCCGCTCACCTTCAAGATACAGTATGTAGAATTTAGTGACATCTAGTGGTTGAAGTTACACGCTGCAACCTCCAGGGCTGATGGAGGAAGCAAGTTGTCGTGGAAGTGGGAAAAACCTGCAGTTCACAGGCTGGCCACTTGAGGCTGCGCTCCAAAAGCCAGTCAGTCCCCATAGACTCCCATGTTAAAATGATCAACTTTAGAGGGGAATGAAACCTGTTCAAAGTCCGTCAGTCACATGTTGTTGCCCTGTCAACTGTACGGGCGTAATTAAGGGGCGTGGCCTCTTGAGTGACACCCATGGCACATTCTGTGGATGGTGCGACGGCACCATGGGGCCCAACCCCAGCTCTACCGATTCAAGTGAAAGTGAAAATTCAAATTCAAGCGGAAACAAGATTCAAACAAAGTCGAAGGATAAAACCGACTGACTCCTACTTCTCATCCGTCCTCCATCTTTTCCTGCCATTTGGCCTCATTCACAAACCATAAATTGACACTTTCACAGAGCTTCGTCCCCGACGACAGCCGGACTCACACTTTCTGTGGCAGCTCCGGAGAAAACTCATGTGATTCTGTCAAACAATCTGACCGTCGATATTTTAAAGGTGCAGTGCGTAGGATTTAGGGCTTTTTTTCTCACTTCCTTTGGTAGAAAATAATGCAATAAAACGATGACTTAGAGACATTTTCATAATCACCTAAACATATTCATTTTCCCCATTGGCCTTGAATGAGACACTTGTATGTCATGTCATGTATGTTTACGTGGGGAGTGCATCCTCTCCATGGGGGCGGCCATGTTTTTACAGTAGCCCAGAGTGGACGCACGAAACATCTTTTGAGTTTTGATGCGCCACCATAGGTTCCCCTGCTTGCTCGAGTGAGGGTGACGGTGAGGCGATGGATTCAACTTCACCACCCGATGTCACCAAATCTTACACACTGCACCTTTAAAGGGTTCCATCTTTGAAATGTTCAAATCTATTTTCAAACACATTTGCATTAAGCGTCATATTGCGCAGTGAATCCTCTGAAGTGCTTAGTACTGTGCTTTAGGCTCCGCCCCCCTCTGTGCTGTGTGAGCTCAGTAGTGACCCGCTGATCCTCTGAGGACCTTCTGCTTCCATTTTCATTAGTTTCCCCTTTTTCCTTTCATGCAGCTTCTCTGCCCTTTACAGCATCAGAGCCTCCATTTATATGTGAGCTGCTCCTGTGGGCCGCGACCAACGCCCTGCTGGTCTTTATAAGAAACCCCCCCACGCCCCCAGAGACTCTGCATCCTCCCCTCCAGCATTTTAAATAGAAAGCCCTTCATGTATTGAGCTGTCAATCCCCCATATGTACTTCCTCCTCTGGGATTAGCTTCTATTTAACCGTTGTAAGATATGTGCAGTGGAACTGCATTGAATTGAAGTTTTTTGTTCACTGTCTTTAAAGGTGCAGTGTGTAAGATTTAAAGTGAAACGCTCTCAATTTCTATTGGTAGATTCAAGACATTGATGTCTTTGATTATAGGAAGTTAATTCATGGGTTTTTCAAGCAAATCAACTTAACGATGGATATTTCAATTCGATATTTTCCATTTTGAGCGGTTAAAGGCCCAGTGTGTAGAGTAGAATTAATCAATTAATGATAATATCAATATCAATTAATAATAAAAACGCTACATTTTGACAAATTTGAAAGTCCGATATGCTTTAACTTCTCTCAGCTTCTCTTAGTTTATTACGTTTTTACAAATAAAGCACATGTACGTCTCTTGATAACTGAAGGCTGCCATAGGTGCGGGGAATAGAGGGATGAGCGATATCCAGCTGCAGTATGCAACGTCACCACTGGGCGCCACTCTAACCTACAAACTCCCCCACGTTGAAAACAATCAGGCCCATTCACTCCCAGTGAGGGAGGCACTCTGCTCCCTCCCCGTCAATACCCCAGCGTGGCTCCACACGCCCAAATCTATCAGGCGCAAACACTGATTGATGATCGATCACGTGTGGATCTATGGTAGAAGACCGCGCGCTGCCGCCTGTCACATGGAAGGACCTCATGCTCGTCACTGTTTGACGGAGCCGCTGATGAAGTGGTCACACAGAGGGGGAATAGGTAGTGAACAGACATGTGGGGCAGGGACCAGTCGGTGAATTCATCACTAGATGCTGTCGACTCGCGTTACGCGTAAACATCCATCATGGCGGTCGTGGCGGGAACGGAGATGGATTCACATTGTTGTGCTCGCAAACGTCCCAGACCTATCAAACATTGTGCTTTAGATAAATCGCTGTATCTGTGAGGGCACGTGTTTTCGTCCACCTCCCTTTAAGTGGAAGTTGTTGTTATTTGAATTGTTTTGGGTTTGTTTGTTTACTTCCTGTGAGGTTGCATCCACCAACCAAACTGTGCAGGTGACATTGAAAGGATCAGCAGGCGGCGAATGAAGATGAATGGGGGATGAAATGGCGCTCTGCCCTGGAGCTGCGCCGCATATTGGCGAACGGCAAACCAGCGCAATTGTTGTGAAGCCGGTCGGCAGCCGTCAGTGGCTGGCAGTGTCCCGTAAGCCCCGCCCACAGCTCCCCACAGCCGCCGCGGGCAGGCAGCCTCAGAGCTGTTAGCCCGGTAGCCATGACGCAGCTAAAGCGGCCAGATATTGCCCCCCTCTGTTTTGGGGTGGTTGCCACCGTGTCTCTGTTAAGAGAGGCTTTGCGGAGGTAGCCACCGAGCTAGAGATGCCCCTGGTGGTCTGGACCAAAGGGTCAGAGGTCATGCGTGTCACCCCGACACAGCTCGACCGGATTCACTTCGCAAAACAGCCGAGTGGGTCTGGGAACGTCCCGCTACCTTCCATTCTAGAACAGTCTGTTCGCTCACTGGTAATTAAAGGTGATTACAAAAGGGGGGGAAACGTGGCTTAATGCACCTTTAAATAGCCCCGTGGCATTAAAGAGCGAGGCCTGATTGTCTCTGCAGACCGAGTCAACACAGTCTGCACCAGGTCTTATCACGGTCCTGCTTCCCTCCATTCAAAGTGGAGCTGATGACTCAGCGCTCTTTTCTCTCCGACTCTGACCTTTAGCGGAGTTCACGCGAGTTGAGGCCCGAAGACGCATGAAGACGGAAGACGAGCGCGAGTCCAGAGCCCACGAGCTCTGTTTACTGTCCGGGCTTTAATTTCATTCGGCTCTGCCCCCGCGAACGCGTGGAGCTGCACCAACTATGGGATGTCTCAGTCCGTCTCCGGGGGCGGAGCTCCCTCTCCGGCTCAAAGACCACAACAACAGCCACCGACGGCTGATGATGGCGGCTCGCTATTCGTGGATGTGCGGTGCAGCTCCAGGGCAGAGTGTGCGCTGTGACTACGTGAGGTTGTGGGTTCAATTCCCACCCTCGGACATACGTCGTGTCGCGTCATGTCGTTGTCACCCGCTTATTCCAGAAGTCCGGATCGCGGGGTATTTCTACCAGTGCACATCGGGCCAGCCAGGGTATCAGCGTTGGGGCCAGTGGCACTGTAGCTCGTACACGGGATTCGAACCAGTGACCTTTGCGTCCAAAGGCGACTGCTCCAACCACTGAGCCCACACGTGTGTCGCGTTGGATAAAAGTGTCTTCTAAAGGAAATTGTCAAACACCTGATGAATCAAACTACGGCTACATAAGCTAGCGACATAATGCTAACTGCACTTCACCTCGCTGCCACAGGTGTCGCCATAAAGCGCCATGTTTGGAGAGTCCCCCCCCCCCCATGTGCCTTCAAATGTCAGAAGTTTTTCTCCCTACTTTCAGTGGAAACATATTTCAGAACATGACTCACTGTCATTGGTTTATTTCTCAGGGTCTTTTCTTAAGTATTAGTATAAATAAAAGCGGTCGATTTTCCTTAAAAGGGCATTCGCTCTGGTGTGGGCGGGGCATACAGAACACCGCTGTGATCAGGTCAAGATGAGGCTGCTGCTAATACAGCTGATTTAGGACTCTCTCGCTCTCTGTCTCTGCGTCTCTCGTTCGTGTGCGAGTGTGTGTGTGTGTGCGCGTGTGTGTGTGTCCGTGTGTGTGTGTGTGTGTGTGTTAATGAGGAAGCCTCCTGGCCTTTTACACAGGCGATAGCATCACTGACGGAATCGCCGACATTAAAACTGTTTGCGTGTGATGTGTTGCTGCGCGCGCACGGAAAATCTCTGAGGACATTCGCCCAACTCTCTCTCACCCTTTCAGAAATGACCGCAGCTCCGCGTTCACCGTTTCAAACCGGAGGGGGGGGGCAAAAATAAGGACACAAGTACGGTCGCCATGGCAACGGAAAATTTGCAAAGACCCCGACTGAGCTCTGTTGTGGAAGTGGCATGTGTTTGCGTCTCAGGAAACGACACCTCTCGCGCTATTTTTGGCGTCAGGCAGATCAAATCAGACTCTTTTGTTAAAGGTGCAGTGTGTACGATTTGGTGACATCAGATCTTACACACTGCACCTTTAAAGGTAAAATGAGGAAGCGCCCCCCCCCCTACACACACACACCCCTCCGGTGCTGTGGCGGTTGTGTGTGTCAGGTTCAAGTTGAGGCGAGTAATTACAGCTCCGCCCTGAGGTCAGAACCATGGAAACCAAGTGATTTCACCTTCATCAACAGCATCCTTCATGATGTCTTTAATAAGCAGCACACACACACACACACACACACACACACTCATTGGTTACTGAAGAATGTCACTGTGTGTGTGCTGGACTTTGGGAAACTCGCAGTTCATGAAATCTTTAGTGACTCTCTCCTGGCTCGGCCTCAGTGCTGCCGCCTGGTGGTTGTGTTTGCACTCTGGTTATTTCCTAACAACAGGTGCAGCAGCTCCGTCCTACAGTTCCTTCATCACCGCACCATCATTGTCATTTGACTGGAATGGAGCCATCTCCCTCACCGCTTGGTGCCGATGCGTCCGAGGTTGCGGACGGCGACGTTTGCGGCTTAAATATTGATTGACTGTTGCGTAGTGTAATACCAACAAGGGTTTCTGTTCTTTTGTACATGAGATCAATATATGATCGGAGGTTTAACAATGTGGATGGATGAATGGATTGGATCTGTAGATGATTGATGGATGACTATGTAAATAGATGGATGGATGGATGGTACTGATATCGCTGAATAGACTCTTTAGATATATTATCATTGACATTGTTGTTGTTGTTGTTTTAGTCGTACAAAGGGGTGAAATAGGAATAGATCAATTGGACTGGAATGGCGTTGAATAATGATTTGTGACGCTCATATCAACACCATCTCACCATCTTGAAAAGCTGTTAACGAAGACTTAATACCTGCCTGTTGCCACGGCTACAGAAAAGGCTGCGCGGTCGGTGTCTGAGGTAATAATATAAACAAAGCTGTGTTGGACTCACAGCCCCACATGCACTAATAAGACTGTAATATCACAGCAGCAGCAGCAGCAGCAGCAGCAGCAGCAGCAGCAGCAGCTTCACTCTGAAACCAGTGAAATCTCAAACACTGCCATTAAAAAAGGGATATTCCGCAGAGTGAAGTCATTACTGCCTTGTAAATTGAAGTTGTGACATTTTGACCCCAATGCATTGCATTCCAAATTGAACCAGTTCCTGGTTCCAACCCCCCCCCACCCCCCACCCCCACCCCACCCCCCTCTTCCCAGGCTCATATCATGGAATTCAAGTATGATTGGAAGTGAGAGTCACTGTGATGTGCTGTATCTCCTCCTCCTCCTCCTCCTCCATGTTAGATATGCACTCCTGACCTGGTGGTGTTCCTGGCCTGCACCAACCACCGTTTGAAGGAGAGGCTGCAGAAGAGGGCGGAGCAACAGGGGCGACCCGACGACAACCCCAAGGCCATCGACCGGCGCCTGACCAACTTCAAACAGAACACCATCCCTCTGGTCAAGTACTTCCAGGAGAGGGGCCTCATTGTCACGGTAAGGAGGAGGAGTGATGCATAGATCTGTTCATATACATACGTATAAATATGCATATGCACACTTATACATATGCATAAATTAACTATACGCGTACATCATTTATTTATGCTCATACAGCATATGAATAAATCAACATACTATGGTATAAATAAATACGTGAATAAAATAACATACCACAACATAGAGCATCCATCCATCCCTCCATCTCTCTATTCATCCATCCATCAATCAATCCATCTATCATCCATCCATCCATCTCTCTATTCATCCATCCATCAATCAATCCATCGATCATCCATCCATCCATCCATCCATCCATCCCTCCATCCCTCTATCCATCCATCCATCGATCATCCATCCATCCATCCATCCCTCCATCTCTCTATCCATCAATCCATCAATCAATCCATCGATCATCCATCCATCCATCCATCTCTCTATTCATCCATCCATCAATCAATCCATCTATCATCCATCCATCTATCCATCCATCATCTATCTGTCATTCTATCCACTTATCTCTCACACAATCCATTCATCCATCCATTTTCCTATCCATTCTTTTTCTATCCATCCATCATCCATCCATCCATCAATCTCTCTATCCATCCATCCATCCATCCATCATCCATCCATCCATCAATCTCTCTATCCATCCATCCATCAATCTCTCTATCCATCCATCCATCCATCCATCAGTCTATGGTTTGCTCCATGTCCCAGTCAGCTAACATGGAGGAGACCGGTTGTATGTCTCTACACGTAAACATGCTGTTCAAACTGTATCTGTGTCTGCGGGGGGCTTCCTGAGTTGGGTCGAAAAGTCTCTGTGGGCCGGGTCGGAGGACTCGGACCTCGGGGGCCGTCTCTAAACGATGTGCTTTGGTGCAGAGGGCCATGGAGTTACTCACGCCATGTGTGAGGCGGGTGTTAATGGCGCTATCGGCTCCCGCGTCCAACAGGAAGTGGCCGCCTACTCGGCCCGGGGGGGGGGGGGGGGGTGTATTGATCCGTCTGAGTCTCTGAGCTGCGTCGTGGTGCTGGCAGCAGCAGCAGCAGCAGCAGCAGCAGCAGCAGCAGAGGGAACAGTGAATTATTGCTGCCCTCGTTCTGCGGGAGGGAGGTTTGGTCTCTGGATCGTCGTGTCGGGACATTTCTTTAAACTCTTGGATCGTCTCCAGAGTGTCTCATGGAACCAGACGTCCTCTATAGTTTGCAGTGGACTGTGTTTGTCCGTGGGTGTGGCTGGGAACTGCGTCACTCTTCCACAGTGTTTAGTTTCATATGCCTTGGCCAATGTTTTGCGCACAGTTGACTTATGTTTCGGACACTTGATATTGGAGGAACCGTTGCCGAAATAAAGGTGATGTAGACGATACAAATATAAATAGCCCATAAGATGTTTACAATCATTTAACTGAAGATTGAATATTGATAACAGTGGGTTTGTTTGCCCCCCCTGTAACCATCGGGGTTTCTTATGTGGCCCCTGGAACTATAATTGCCCCGCCCCCTCTGCTGTGGTGTATGATTACTTGATTAATGAGACTTGCTGAGTCTTTCCACTTGAAATCAAACATGTGAGCAAGAGGCTCCACCAACATAACAGTATTTAGGTCGCAGGGCGCGTTATTTGACTGCAACATTAAAAAGGGTGTACAGCCCATAATATGCCATCATGTTTGTGGAGGTGTCGTTTACATTTTGAGCCGCACTTTCCGGCGGAAATGTGCTCTTTGCTCGCGGCTCAGTCACGAGAGTTGAGATTTGCCCTTTTGTTGGTGGAAGTCGGAGTCTGCTGCCTCCGTCTGTATTCATGCTCTGCTTATCATTGTCATTTCATAATATTACCCAGCAGCCTCAGTGTCGGGCTGTTTTTCTCACCAACAGAGGAATGAAAAACACTTCCTCTCCACACGAAGCCTGAGTAAACTCTGTGGAGTCACAGCGGCTCACTGACGATCTTAGAGAGAGACAGCGAGAGAGTTTTTAAATGATTGTTGTGACTTCACACACGTACACGCACATACTGACTTTTACTGAGTTCTACATGTATACACACAAACGCAGACTACAATTCTATATGAATATTTAACCATGAAATGTAAGTCGACAATAATAAATATAAAAAAGGTTGTGTAAGCACAGCAGGTGCCAGTATTATGTACTGTGAAAAATGGCATGTTTACATTATTATGTGTGTAATATTTTCATAGGAAAATGGAACAAAATTAATAATATAATCCCCACAGAGTTAATATTATAAACTTTGTGATAATCAAACGATGATTTATTGAATTACAGTGGAGTCTTTGTTTAAACGTCTACATTTCCATATTATTGACCGTCTGCAAATGGCAGCAGAGATCAAATGAGAATTATGGATTTAATCATCAAAAGAATGAAATTGGACGTGTCTTTATTTTACAACTTTTAACTGCTGACTCATGACATCGTAGTTCTAGAAATTGATTTATTCCAATTACAGCGCTGTGTTGTCATCGCTCCTCTAATGACCCGAGGCGCAAACTAAACCTGATGAACGGCTTTAACTTCCAGTCTGATCGGAGGCATTAAAAACACATTCTCAAAGATGAAACTTCAAATGTGATGAGATAAGATTGCTCCCATCCCTCAGTAATTATCCCCAGAGAAAGACTCGATACTCCCCCCGACACCACCACCCCCCCCCCCACACACACACACACACACACCACCCGACTAATGAATTCAATAAAGTCAGGCCTTAATTGCTCCGGTTCTGTGAGAGACGCCTGCTTTCATTTGAAATGTCAGGTCCAGTCTGTGAAGAGATGAATTCATACGAGAGCCGTCACCGTGAATCATCGGCCCACTTCACCGCCACGCGACCGCAAGGACGTCACTGTCTGATCATCGTCCATTTTAATTGAATGAAGTGAAGAAGCTCCGACACCTCATCGCTCATCAGTGTCCGTTTTCACTCAACGTCAGAGAGACATTTATGCTGAGTCAACTTATCGAAACCGCGCCCGCGCCCGCGCCCACGCACACACACACACACACACACACACACACACTAGTTATAGTTACTAAGTTACTTAAGTAAGTTACTTCACCAAAGTTTTACTGATTTAGTAACTGAGATAGAGTCATATAAAGGTAACTAGTTATAATGACTTCACTCAAAAAGTAACTAATTGAGTAACTGAGTTACAGTTATATCAAAGTAACTAATTACATTTACAAGTTACTTCACCTAAAAAGTAACTAATTAATAAACTGACTTTATGAAAGTAATTAGTTACCAAGGAAAGTAACTTAAAGAATTTGGCCCCGCCCCCTGAAATGGAACTTTCAAATTCAACTGCAAGTTCAATTATTTCTAATCAAATATTAAGTCTGTTTAACACTGACGAGTCCATATGTGTTTGTGTTGGTGTGTGAGCACCCGCTCATCTCTGCCTCATCAGCCAATCATCATCACTTACACGCTTGGCCCCGCCCCCTCACCAAAGGGTAGAAAAACATAGCAGCAGCTTCTGTGACTGGTGGAAACATTAAAGTACCACACCACATTTCATCATCAGTAACCGTAGCGACATTGTATCCATGGCAACAGGAATTATTTTGTGGCGTAAAGTTACGCCATTAGTGATGCCGTTACACACACACACACACACACACACACACACACACACACACACACTACAGACTCTACAGCACTAATTGTTTGTTGTGGCCTCGTCTGAAGCCTTGTTGTCATTCTCCGAGAAAAAAAAAAGGAAAAAAAAAGGAGGAGCAAACTAATTACGTATTCCCGGAGCGAGTTCAGCGCTCGACATGCCGCTCGATGCAACAACACAACAAACTACACACACACTCACCTCGTGCCGTCCCTCCCCGGGTCTCTGCTGTCTCCGGGGGGCGGCGGCGAGGTGTGTGATCATTATTCCTGGAATCTAAATGAGGCGGAGGCTGATGAGTGAAGACGCCACGAAACACCAACACAACCGACCTGGATTTCACAGATAACCTTGAATTCAGACCTCGATCTAATTCTGTTCATCTCATTTGCATTTGTGACACAGCTTCAAAGGAATCGGCGTTATATAGAATTGTTGGAGTGCAAAGAGGAAGAACTCGGAACATCCACTGACAGGATGCAGGAGAGAAGTTAGAGAGAAAATGCATTAAATGATGAAAAGAGCTGCAGCCTGGTGTCCACAACACAGGCGGAGCCTCCGTGGCTTTGAATCAAAGGACTCTTTATATTACGTGAGTCATGCGTTTTCCTTTGATCTGCACATTATAATGGAGGAAGGTCGTCTTCAGTGCACTTCTGGGATCAATAACTGAATGCTTCTTGCTTGGACAATGATTCTTTGTAAAAGTTTGTAGTTAAAGAGAAAAACATTGAATCTATCAAAGAGATCAAAGCCACTTCAAAGGAAGACAGAGTAATTTAGATAAATACTTCCTTAACGCCAGCTCCTTCAGTTCTACATCTCGACAGGTCTGGACAGATTTGATTGAACGTGACCCTCAGACCGACCCCACATTTTTTAATAAAAGGCTTTTAAACCCCGAGCGCTTTATCAGACGGATGAGACGAGAGAGCATGAGCAAAACAAAAGAAGCGGAATGAAATCCCGGTAATCCACAAAGGAAATTAGTGGCAGCGTCTCAGCCGAGGTTGAGTGGCCACTTTATCACCATATGGCATATACAGTATATAGATACAGTATATTTACAATCCTATCCACTGAGATCAGACACGGTTATGAAACATGTACCTTTTTTTAGATTTTGTTTTTATGAACACATGGGGTCCTCCAGAGAGAGGACCTGCTCCTGATGTGAATACAATCATACTTTTAGGTGATTAAACACCTAAAAAAACATCAGAACTCTTAGAATATTGTTTTTCTGCCTCTAGAAATGGAAACTTCCACCTGTAGTGAAGTGCATGTGCTGTGAATACATGAGGTTGTGGGTTCAATTCCCAGTCTGAAGGAAACTGAAGATTTAACTCCCACAAAAACATGAAGAATTACCCCTCCGAATGTTATGAAAATGAGAAAACTGACTTTGAGTCAGGACAACCATCAGCGGTGCGGGTGTTTGTGTTTACACTGAAAACGAGTGTCCACCTGTGAAGCTCCGAGCAGGAAACCACCTGCAGACCCCATGTTTCCATGAGTCAGCGCGTCGGATCCTGTCGCACAGCTGTCGCCATTAAGCGTTGCTTGTTTGTCGAAAAAGAGATTAACTGGGGCTCGGGTGTGGAAGCAGCAGCAGTGGCGGCGGCGGCAGCAGCAGCGGCGGCGGCGGCAGCAGCAGCGGCAGCAGCAGCAGCCGTTTCCATTATTAGCTGATGCACAGGTGCGGCTCTGCTCTGTAACAGAAACGCTCCTCTGCTGCAGGGGAAGCTAATATCCAGGACGCCGCTCCGACTCCGAATCACTCAGAGGAGAAGTGACGACACTCCGCCGCCTCCTGCGAGAATAAATGGATTCTCCGGAGCCGCTCTCAGCGAGTGGAGACACATCCCGGATAAAAGCGCTTTCCCATCCTCCCGCTCTTGATGGTGAAACACGTCGAGCTCCCTGATGAGTTTTTTCGAATGTCACACTCTCTCGGGGGAGAATCCGCAGCTCCGTCTCCCTCTGCTGCCGGTGGAGTTGGGGGGGGGGGGCTCACGGTGTTGGGGGGGGGGGGGGGGGGCCCCTCAGGGGCCTCGAGGGACTGTTCAAGACCCCCCCCCACACACACACACACACACACAAACACACACACACATTTACACACACACACGTATTGTATTTGTGGATTTTCCTATCTTACACCTTAGTGGGTCAAACAGGTTTTTAGGATTAAAGGGGCAGTGTGTAAGATGTGGTGACCTCTAGAGGTGAAGTTGCGTGTGGTGACCCCTCACCCTTCTGAACATGCAGGAGAACCTGTGGTTCAGACTTCGGTTGTCCACTAATCCGACAATCATTCATTTGTTGATCGAAATTGTAACGTGAGTTCTGAGCTGAGAGACACGATGTCGCCACATTTAGCCGCTCGCTCGCTCGCTCGCCGGCGTCATCGTCGTCTCTGCTGGGAACAGAAGGACGAGAGAGAGAGAGAGAGAGAGAGGGAGAGAGGGAGAGAGAAAGTCTCCTTCAATCAGCTTCGTTCACAAAGCAGATTCTTCACGATCAATTTGCAAATACTGTACGTGCAGAGGACAGCGTCCCACAGAAGGATGATATGAAAGGGGCCAATGGACGGGGAGGGGGGGGCGGGGCTAATTAATCTCGTCCTGTTTAAGCTTTGGGTGTGTGTGTGTGTGTGTGTGTGTGTGTGTGTGTGTGTGTTGAATGTAAAATCAGTGAGTGTGCAGCTCCGAGAGACCAGAGCTGCTTTCTCTCATGTTTGATCTTTAAATGAGTCTCGGCGAGGATGATACGGCAGCGTAGCGCCGACTCAGCAGGTCTCTGATGTTGTAGGTGAAGGTCATGACATTTTAATTCATTACTGTCGTCGGGACGATGTGCATGTCTGGACATAATTATATAACCAGAGTAAACCTAAAGAAGTTATCTTCAAATGAGTCCAAACCATCATAAGAGCATTATTAGACTTTGAATAACGAGAGTGTAGGTCCTGCAGTGTCCGGGTCTGGCCAGTAGAGGTGCTCAGTCATGACTTTCTGTCCTTTATTTGAAATTTGGATTTAAATGGGAATAATATTTACAAAAAAAAGAA
>JAFBJT010091946.1:56596-67346 GCA_016785325.1 Chascanopsetta lugubris | reverse complement strand
GTCAAGCTAAAGGGAAACCCGGCAGTTTAGGGGTGTAACACGTACTTTGTGCTTTGCGGAGACTTCCCAGTAATGAGTGGCTTTATTGCTGCTCAGTTGGAAACGAGGCAACTGAAACGGAGTCCAAATACAAGCTGAAGGACACAAACATGATCCACTGAGCTGAGAGGAACCACGAAGCACATCCATGTTCCTCTGGGATAAAGATGCTTTTGATCTGATGTGCTTAGTGAGCTGCTCAGTAACTGGTGCGGCTTTAAGAATAGCAACTGCAAATCTGTTCATTTGAGTAGGCATTGTAACATTATGTACCATTATGGGATGCCGAAGCTACAGAGGACATCTACTGTGCGTCCACATTCATAACCTAGGTTTAACAACCCTCAGGCATCACTTTAATTTACTACCTTCTTGAGCCATCAAGGACAAAAATGTCCGCTTCCAAAAAAACTCTATGAAAAAATGACAGATTAATCTTTTTCTACCCTTTATGCATAAATGTCTTGAACAACTTCAGCCCTGTTCAAAACTACCAAACATTCAATCATTTTGAGGATTTTAACCCTTCAAATGCCAGTTTGATTCCTTGTAGTCACTGTCATTGTTTATGAAAAACTCCCACAAAAAATGAGATGATAATTTTCCATAAAACAAATGGAAAGTGTCTGGGGGGTCATGGGTCTGTCAACGTTGACCCCAAATACTGACTTTATACATGTATAGTTTTTGTGTAGCATTTGATTTAAAAGTCACCAGTGATCAAAAATGTCCCAATGACAAAACAAATATTTTATTCATTACTCTTTATAATCATGCATTGCAAGATGTTTGGGTTTAATGTTGAAGAAGTTTACTGATCATAACTAAAGTCAGCCTTTCCCCCATTGTGCCTAAAATACACGTTATCTAATTATATTTCATAGCAATTTCTTTTGGAAGTGGACATTTTTGTCCTTAAAGGTGCAGTGTGTAACATTTGGTGAAATCTAGTGGTGAAGTTGCATGTTGTATCCATCACCTCACCCTCACCCTTCCAAGCATGAAGGAAAGCTTTTGTAAACAAAGCTCAAATGGTGTTTATTACATCCAATAAGGACTATTTTAAAAAATCCCCCCGTAGAAAGGACCTGCTCCCTATGTAAATATACATTAATGGGCTCATTTAAGGGTACTGAGAAAAATATATCGTACACACTGCACCTTTAATTCAATTTTTTTTTTTCAATTTCAAAATTTGCAGTACGAGAGACCCTATTACAAAAAAAATATTTGCCATTTGCACTAACCCGGGCAACATTACAATGAGGTGATAATATCCATAGTGAGGCATGAGGGTTAAAGAAACACACACCATTTAAAATAAATATATTTTATTACTTTGCAAGGACAATTCATGGTAAAGTTAAACAGTATATGAACATAAAAAGCATAATGTTAATGTACAAACAGAGACAATATTTAAACTGGAGAGCGTCAGAAACAGATCAGACCTCAGAGCAGCAGCTGAGGTCAAGTTCCCCTTATACGGGGCCCCGGCGAAAGGGGCCGATGGGATGGATACACGTCGGCCCACTGCCCCTTACGTCCTTTCGTGCCCCCTATGATGTAATCTCATATTGTCTCATATTTACACGACTATACAACACTGCATATGACTGGTGGTGAGTGAGGTCCTCTGTAAGAGATGGGGGGGGGGGGGGGGGGGGAGCGGAGAAGGGGGGGGGGGGGGGGGGGGGGGGCGACTATGGACAGATCATGGTGTTTAGCAACAACACCATGGAGATGGACAACAACAACAGAGCTACTGTTAGTGACTGGTACTGGTTGACAGTCCGATGTTCTGGTCCTGGTTTCATCTAGGGTTGGACTGGTATGTGGCCCTTTGTGACACCACTGTTGTATGTTGTGTTAATGCCACACAGCAATCAATTATATATTACGGATATCAGATGCATGGTGACGCCAAGAGTCAGCTGCAAAGCATTTAGTGGTCACACTGAAAGGAAACCCTATTTTTAGCAATTTAAGCAAATGAGATATCAATGAAAATAAGTCTCTCAATAAAAGCAGGCAAGAAGGCATGCATGTGTTTTAAGACCTGGATACAGTGTAGAGCAGTGGTTCTCAACTGGTGGGTCGTGACCCAAAAGTGGGTTGCCGGATCCGTTTTCAGTGGGTTGTGGGTACAGAAAATACATTCTGTGCTTTATTTTGAAAAGGATTTTTTGTGTATCAGCGTGCTGTTAATTCATACTCCTTAACAGTGCGTGGCGATAATGGAATGCTAATAGACACCTGCCATTTCTCCGATAGAAGAAAACCTGCAAAGTTTGTTTCCATATGCTAATTGACCATGGTGAAATGCAAGTGCAACACTGACTACATGAAATGCGCACGATCAATTAAAATGCAGCTAATTGCGTATGATCGCCACCTGCTGGTCGTTTTTGTTTATCATTAAGCTTATTTTTTTGTGATGGTATACTGTGATATTATGCGCCACCATCTTTTGATCAAATAGATTTGACGAGTTGAACATTTTCATCGAATTGGGTCGTGGCTCATCATTAAAGGGTAGTGGTGGGTCTCAAACCCAGACCCGTTGAAAACCACTGGTGTAGAGGTCGGGGCTCCATTCCTGCTGTTAAACCCCTCCCATTGGAGGAACAGGATTTTGGGCAGGGTGGTACCACAATTTGGCCACTTCCTCTTTTTTGTTTTCAAAAGACTTCCTGTATCCAGCTCTTATAATTCAAGGCTAACAATAAAGTAACCAATGTCATTCATCAGGGACAACAGTGTTTGCAATGAACCAGTATCCAAAATATTTGAATTAAAGGAGCAGTGTGCAAGATTTGCTGCAGTTATCATTAAAACTCAAAAGATGTCTAATATGTCCACTCTGGGCTACTGTAAAAAATATGGCGGCCCCCGTAGAGAGGGCCGTTCCTCATTTAAATATAGATTAATGGGATTATTTAAGGGTAATGGAAAAAATAAAAGGTGATTAGTTGATTATAAATCAATAAAAATGTCTGTATGTAATTGTTTTGTAATATTTCTAGAAGTGACAAAAATGACAAAAATCGTACACACTGCACCTTTAAATTTTAAATAAAGAGGATAAATGAGCTCTCTGTACAACATGTTACCAGCTACACGTGCACATGAAGAAACAGGTTTAGGGTCATCTCTGTATCTGCCTTTGTAATGGACTCTGGTTGCTGCTTCGTGGGTGACATCCAACATGGCGGCCTCAGTAGCGAGGACCCACTTCTGAAGTCAATATAAAGAGCTAAATATAAAGGAAAGACAGTTCATACATTCCAATGACTTGTGAAAACATCTGTACAATTATTAAATATTCCATTTATGGAAATCATTTCACATGGAAATGATGGAAATCGGACACACTGCACCTTTAAAGAGGCTTCGCAGAACTGCAGGGTTGGATGAGGTTTGCAGTATATACACGTGTGTATATGTAATATAATATATTATAGTTGGAAGTTGTCTGTGACTGCAGCTGTTTTCCAAAGCACTTATTCACAGTCAACTCCTACTTCATTAGTTGACCTTGTAACCAAATTGCTGTCGACTGATTGGTTGATTGATTGACGACAGCTGATTGGCTTCCTGGCAGAGGCGTGGCTGTGGGGGTGGGGCAGCTCTGTTGTTTGACATGAAACAGGAACAGAACATATCAACAATTATAGAGGTGTCATGGTTGTCCATTCCTTCCACTCACGGATTCTTATTTGTTCTTATTTGTGACGTGTGGGATGTGACCTTAGCGTCCAGCCCTGCCCACCAAGTTCCAGTCCCTCCTCCTTTGTTTTTGTTTGTTTTTTTTACATTTAAATTAGATGCAAGTCCAATGACAGAGTCCACAGAGCTGCCAAATGAAATGCAAAGCACACGGCATCAATGTAACACCTCCGCAGTGATGAGCTAGATAGTAAAGTATTACAGTTACGTCGGTACGACATTCAACAGAAACCAACAGGAAGTGATTCAGCATTGTTTCCTAAAGGAACTGATAACAGCTTCCGCTGCGTCCAGTGGCGCCCGAGGGCGACACCGGAAACACAACAGGGGTGGATGTGGACATTCTTCGGCTGTGAAGGTTTCGCAGCTTCAAAAAAAAATAAAAATAAATAAAAGATAAAGATAAAAACACCTAGATGCCCTCCTCCCTTCATCTCTCACCAGGAGACAGAAGGGAGAGCACTTCCTATGTCACACTGAGATAATAATAATAATTCCTTAACACTGCATATCATTCTGCTCCATGACATTATTCACATTCAAACACGATAAAAACAAAAAAAAAAAAAGCTAAAACAGCTCTGGTTTCCCTTATGATATGTATCTGTGGGCAGCGATGGAATGGAATGTTTTGTTGTGCTGCTGAACCCGCCACTGACCCGGGGTCACACTTCACCCGCCCCCCTACATACGTTTCAGAAGGACTTAGATATATGGAGACATTTTAGGTATTTGAGTGTCGTATGCCAATATTCAACTCGGATCTGATCTCAAACAATAATAATATCCGTCTCACACTTACGGGTGCTGTGTGTAAGATTTGGTGACATCTAGAGGTGAAGTTACACGTTGTATCCATCACCTCACCCTCACCCTCCTGATCATGCAGGAGAACCTATGGTCGACTTCTGCTGTCATTAAAACTTTAGCATGTCCACTCTGGGCTTCCGTAAAAACATGGTGGCCCTTGCAGAGAGGACCTGCTCCTCAAAAAGAAATGAGGTGATTATAAATTCATGAAAATGTCAGTATGTAATTGTTTTGTAATATTTTTTAGAAGTGACAAAAACTACGAAAATCGTACACACGGCACCTTTAAGTGTCCAGAGTCGATCCGCTATGTTCTACTCGCCGTGCTTAGTCGCTTAATCAATAATAATGTGTCAATAAGGACTTTCTGAATAACAATTTTACACTTTCATTTTGATAATTTAAAGGTACAATGCGTAATATCTGGTAACACATATTAGTGAAGTTGCATGTAGAATCCATCACCTCACGCTTCCCTTTATGAGCATGCAGGAGAACCTATGGTCGACTTCAGCTGTCATTAAAGCTCAAAAGATGTTTAGTACGTCCACTCTGGGCTACTGTATAAAAATGGTGGGCCCCATAGGGAGGATCTGCTTCTGGTGTAAATATACATTGAAAGGGCTCATTTTAGGGTCATGTAAAAGCAAGTCATACATTGAGGTGATTATATATTTGTAAAAATATCAGTAGATAATTGTTTTGTTATCCCAATCTTACAAAAAGAAGTGACAAAAATTGACCAAAAATCTTTCACCCTGCACCTTTAAAGGTTCAACCAGAGCACAGATTTGACACTCCAGTAAAATTGCTATATCATGTTATCATAGTGCAGTATATGGGGGAGATGACAGACTGAGATGAGGACCATACAAATGGGTCAAAGCTCCAAAAGACACAAATAAGTGCCTTTAATCTGAATGTTCTTTTTTTGTTCTTTATAAACTTTGAGTGCGTGACTTCTTTTCAAGCTCAAGACATGAGGATATTTTCAAACAGGCAGCCTGGTTGAAAAGGATAATCGATTCCTAACTTGCAAATGAATAAGAGCAAATTATCAAAAGGTACATTGAGAAGATTTTGTGTGATTTTTTTGATTTTGTGATCTAAAGGTGCAGTGTGTAAGATTTGGTGACATCTAGAGGCAAAGTTGCATGTTGTATTCATCACCTCACTCTCACCCTTCTGAACAAGCAGGAGAACCTATGGTCGACTTCAGATGTCATTAAAACTCAAATGATGCTTAATATGTCAACTCTGGCCTACTGTAAAAACATGGTGGCCCTCGTGGAGAGGACCCGCTTCTCATGTGAATATACATTAATGGGCTCATTTAAGGGTAATGGAGAAAAAAAGATTGAGGTGATTATGAATCCATAAACATTTCATTATGTAATTGTTTTGTATTATTTTTAGAAGTGACAAAATTGACTGCAATCTTACACACTGCACCTTTAAGATTGTGTGAACAATCCACATTTGTAAATGAAGCTCAAATTATTCAATTTTCAAAATTAAATTCATGTTCCATTTGGCATCAACACTGCAGATTAAAAACTGGATACTCAGCGTAAGGTACAAAGTACAAAATACAAAATTTAGACGTACCAAAGTGAAAACCTGCTGACTGCGAGATCTGCTTATTAACATCGCGCGCGTTAAAACACACGTCCTTTTGCACCGACACCAAAAATTGGAACTAATGTTTTATATCTAAACCTATTTACTGCATCGTTTCTGAACAGAATAAACATCTGAAATCAAAAGATGTTTAAAAATTCCAGGTCTTGCAAATATATTCTCGTTAAGGTCTCGGACTGTAAATACATTTGAAAGGTTCAACGTAAGTGCTACAAATACGCTCGTCCCGTGTACATGAACAAACAAATGACATCAGTGTGAATGGAGGCGTGGTCTGACGAGCAAGGACAGCAGCACAGTGAGGGAGTCGACTATTCACACTCCTTAACAGTAGGTGGCAGTGATGCGCTGTAATGCTGATAGACACCTGCCAATTCATAAATAGGAGAAAACCCCCAGAGTCTGTTTTCATATGCTAATTAACCATAGCTGAAGTCAAGTGACTTCAGTGCAACTGAGTGTAAAAGGGAATATGTCCCCCTCTAGCATCGCCTCCTGCTGGTCGTTTTTGTTTATTATTTAACTGTGTTATATTCTGTACAACCTCAGGTTCAAACTGCTCCATCTTTTCATGAAAAATTTGAGTAATTCTTGAATTTTCCTTGAATCTATAGATTAGAACCTATGATAGACTCAAGTTGTCACTAAAACACAAAAAATGTTTAGTATGTCCACTCGGGGCTACTGTAAAAACAAGGTGGCCCCAGTGGGGAGGGCTCGCTCCTCATGTAAATATACATAAATGGAC
The DNA here is from genome assembly GCA_016785325.1 of Chascanopsetta lugubris. Lineage (NCBI taxonomy): Eukaryota > Metazoa > Chordata > Actinopteri > Pleuronectiformes > Bothidae > Chascanopsetta > Chascanopsetta lugubris. Next base: position 60,379 of record JAFBJT010091946.1, on the reverse strand, counting down.
TCATTTTAGGCTAATGGAATTTAGTTTTTTTTTACATTTATGTGATTATAAATCGATGAAAATGTGTAATTGTCATTGTTTTGTAATATTTCAAGAAGTGACAAAACATTTACACACTGCACCTTTCAAACTTTAGATTAAGAGGGTAAATGAGCCCATATGCTATAAATGAACATATAGAAACATGTTGGGGGTCATCTCTGTATCTGCCTCTGTGATGGACTCTTCTGTTTTTCATAATGTTCAGTTCTTGGTTTGCCGCTTGGTGGGTGACATCCAACATGGCGGCCTCAGTAGCCGGGACCCACTTCCGAAGTCAATATAACGATTATGAACTCGTGAAAATGTCAGGGTGTAATTGTTTAGCAAATTGACAAAAATGCACCTCTAAGGGGCGATCCCCGACCAGTTGAGAAGCCCAGCTTTAAGTGGCTCTAATGGAGTTAGAGTTCTGACCGAATCAGAAGAACCTCATCTGATGCACTGCACCACCTCCACCCACAGCAACCAGACGGAGGTTTCAGCGCGATCTGATGAGTGAGGCTTTACTCGAGCGCTCACCTGGGATCATCACGTCACTCGTTTAAACGTTGCTTACACCCTCGAAGTCTGGAATCTAAGGCGGATGTTGGGGGGTGGGTATTTGTGGATATCACCCCACCATGTGCTTTCTAAACTACTGTACAATCTTCCCCACCCGCGCAGCTCTGTTGTAAGAAGTGCATTGCTCGTGTGTTTCACTGGTTCAAACAAAACACCGCAGAGACGCAACGGATGGGACGGGTGAATCTGAGGAGCTCCGGTCATAAGGCCATAACAGAGCCCGCGGGGTGGTTCATGCTGTTGGTGGTGGATACACACTCATGAGGTTGACGTTCAAGTCAAAGCTTGTCAATGGCCGTGATCGATGTGATGGCTGACGTACATCTAGCGATGCCATGTCATGGAAGAAGCAGGAATTCATGGGAGAGAGGATCAAAGGAGCAAAGGAAAACAGGAAGAACTCCTCAAAGCCGTCACACCATCATAGATATTGGTGGCGTGACCGTAGCTGAGCAGCCTCAGCCGGGTTTGAGTATTATTTTTGCAATGATCACACAGCCGAGAGTGGGACGAGCGACGGAAACTAGTTGCATCATTCACCAATATTCCTGCAAAATGTAAGTTTGGGATGTAGGTAAATAAACATATACTGTATTTGAGGATTTATCGAATCTACATCTCAACTTCCTCCCACGTCTACGACAGCAAGAAAGAGGCGATCACACGTTCCTATAGATTCCACCCACTTGATCAATCATGACTCGCTTGAGTTTACAGTGTTGTGTGTCGTACTAAAACCCAGAGGTGATGCAGTCTAGAATCCAATTTCTCCTGCGCGTACAACTGGAGTCAAACTGGCCCATGTGCTCTGCGCACACTCAGCAGTTTTTGTCCGGTTTAGGGTTAAGGTTAAAGTTAGGATTAGGGTTAGGCCGGGGAAATAACATGCATCTCCTCTGTAAGACGAGTGAAGTGTACAACGTGTGCAAAATGTACAGAGCTGTGAAGTTACGCACAGAGAGGTCCAATAGGAACCCGCTAAAAAGGGGCACATCACTTATCTTGTTAATGTACGGACACGAGGGCGAGAGTTCAACTCGGGGGTTTGTCCACACGGAAACAAAAACCATCTGTTTTGTCCCGTTTTGAATATTTTCTCGGTACAAACAGCATTAAGAAATGTGTACACGGGACATGTTGATGCTGTGATGCTGCCACAGCAATTCACCAAAAACAGAGCAAAAGACACGGAGCATGCGCATCGTTGCTGTTGTCGGTGGATTAGCGTATGCGGGTTACTGCAGAGGTGGATCTGTGGTGTCACTGTTCAAAGAAACGATGCGTATGGGTTCCAAACACAGAAACATCAGAGTGGGACGAGGTTTCGAAAACCAGCATATTCTGGTTGCCTATTCAAAACATCGCGTATAATAAAAAAGCTTCTGCGGACACACCTAAACTTTCCGTGTGGACAAGGCCTACATTTCTTTGTTGTTGTTGTTGTTGTTGTTGTATCTGTATTGAGCATTTTATAGGTTTGGCCCATTTCTTGTCCTCTAACATGGAGGAGGTGGGATACACAACCCTTTCCTCCTGTCTGCCAACAGGTGGCGACCAAGATGCTTTAGCCAGCAAGTCCATAATACAACCAATATACTTGAAAAAAAAAGAAAATTAAAATCTTAATAATAATAATAATAATAACAACAATAATGATAATAATTAACAATAGCCTTGTAATACAAATCTGACTGCACTCGAAAAGAGTAATTTCTGACCCAGTCAGTGTCACCTCACACTGAAGAGGTTCAGATGTTGCAGATGGACACACTTCGATCTGACCACATCTGATCAGACTATTCATTCGCGAACCCTTTAACCCTTTAACCCTTTAACCCTTTAACCCTTACCCTGACCCCTTTGGAGGATGTGAGTATCTATAAACACTCTTCACAACCAGTTTGTTGTCATTGCACCAACTTTTCTATTCCTCTGCTCTCTCTGAGGAAATAAGGTTCCCTGGTAATGACTTTCCTCTCCTGAACAAGGAAATCACGCTGGAGGAAATTGGATTACTCAATACCATGTAGCGTCAGGTGAAGGCCGACATTTTCTTTATGCATCTGTCACTGGAAATAAGCATGACGCCACAGGGAAAGTGATTCTGTGGCATGGACGTTCTATACTTATGAAAGCTCTGAACCACCGGGGGTTAGAGTTGAACGGTGGTGCGGTCGGGTGGAAGGTGTGACCATGTGTGATCACAGCCTGCTGCAGGGAAACCTCTGGTATCTATCAGCGACCTAATTGGCCCAATTTGTTTTGACAGTGAGGTAAACTGATTTACTGAGGAGATACAGCCACCAAATTAGTTAATTTCATAGACTATTGCAAATCGAATCTGGGTTGTCGGGGCCTCGTCCTGCGGCTCATGCCGAGGCAAGAGAGTCGAACGGACGTGAGTCAATCTGATGAGTGTGTGTCGAAGGCTTTGAGACGGATGAACAGCTTCGCATTCTGGCGGTGTGGATGTAAACCCATTCGGGGAGTAAGTGTTTTTAAAAGACCCCCCCAAAAAATTTAACGGTTTTAAATATAGCAACAAACATAAAATATTAGATTTCCATAATGTCTATATGCAATAACATTCTAGATATCTTTTTGAAGGAGCATTCATCCCTCTTTAAACGTTGATGTGTCGCTTCAAAGATAATATTTTAAGACAATGAAAAAAGCACCACAAAATTCATCATAGAAACAGAGATCTAACCATACGATGGTAATTACAATGTACGTATGTATGTCAACGATATGTGAGAGATGAGTGGAGAGAGCGAGAGAGAGAGAGAGAGAGAGACAGACAGAGACAGAGAGACGGAGAGAGAGGAGTAAAACCACTTATCCAACTCCTGTCATGCAGATAAGAAGTTACACAGGAGACCTGAGGAGTATCATCTCTGGTGGTTAGCGAGGGCCACGCCCCCTTTCCTGTCACAGTCGCAGAGACGCCATACCAAACGAGAGCTCGGTTCGGGAGTTATACACAAAGCGCTGATCCTTTGAGGCCTCCGTGTTGACATTTCCTTTCTTTTTTTTAAAGGAGGGACATTTTTAAAAGGAAGGATTGAAAGATGAGATAATACGAAGTGTCAGGGAGTGAGGGCAGAGGATAGAGGGGGGGAGGGGCCGGGACATGTTGGGGGCGGCGGGGGCGGGTGGGGGTGGGGGGGGGGGGGGGCA
>JAFBJT010091946.1:37157-47173 GCA_016785325.1 Chascanopsetta lugubris | reverse complement strand
TGAGGGGTGGGGGTGGGGGGGAGTTCTGGTGGTGGTGATGCAACGCCAGAACAATGTCGGCCGTGAAGGGTGACTACCTCTGACAATGTCCCTTAGGATTTAGCAGTGAGAGGGAGAGTTCCTCTGGCGCGGGGAGACTCTGGGCGCTAAGTTACGGGCAGTTCGAGGGAAGTCGTGAGGGGGCGGGGCCAGAGCTGATGAGACAAACGGGAGAGTGAAAACACTGGTCACATTCATGGGATGTGTTTTGGAGAGTGAGACGAGGCCCTGCCTCACTCCCAGGAATCACGGGGCTCCTTGAAGCAGCGAGTTTAGCGACGACAACAAAACTCACTTTTGTTCCACGAATTTAACAAGAAAGGAATCAAGCTGAACTGAATCTGAACTTCAAACACTATGAATTCCTTCCACATTATCCCACTTTGCAATTTTCTTTCTTGCTCTCTATTCCATATGCCTGCTCTGGATTGGTTCATTCTGCCCCTTTAGCGTGGAACATGTTGCGGAAGAATCTGAAACTAACACAAACTGAGACTTCTTGAGGCCAGCTCCTCAACATGCACTTGTTTTCTAGAATAAATTAACAATTATTAATAAAATAATTGTAAATCTTATTCTTTGATTATTTTATTCTAAGTTGTCTTTTGTTTGATTCCAATATAAAAGTTAGAAGAAAAGAAATGATTCACTGGAGCGCTTGACAGCGTAATAACACTTTATTATGGTCTGTTTATGACAGACTGTCGACTCGGCTAATGTCTCGTCTCAGAGACAGATCTGTAGACTGAGCAGCGCCGAAGGTGCCGCCATTAACGCCAGGAAATATACATTCAGAGAAGAGTGAATGCTCATATTACCGGCCCTGACAGAATTGGGTTTTTCTGTAGTTTGGTGGAATTGACGGAGATTTCATTGTATTTCAGTCTCATTGGGTTAAAGCGCAGTGAAATGGAAGGACTTCAGGTTACATTGTACTTTGACTGATGAGAGACATTCGTTCATCTACGAAACTTTGTTAAATGTTAAAGTGAAATTTGCTACCATCCTCATTTGTTTTTTCATTTGTCTTATGTTTTTAAACTTTATTTGAATTCATTGTAGTTTAATTTAGTATCATGTATCTTTTCATTTCATTGAATTTCCTTTTATTCAACTTAATTGAATGTAATTGTTTATAGCCCCGAAGTCGTTTTTTTTTTTTCAATTTTCAAAAACGATAATACATGTATTTTGTTATTCAAGATGCATTGTGTGCTTTAATCCAGGTGAGTGTCGTAAAGTTACACCGTCAAACCGTTAAGCCTTCATGACATCACATTACATCATTTTGGGAATCACAAAAAATACAATATCGCTTCCTCGCAACACAAACACTGAGATCGAGGCTGAACTCTGACCCGCTCACACGCTCCCGTCTTTGTGCCACAGGAGGGAACTTCCAAGTTCGCCAACACTGACAACAGACTCAACCACAGACACTTTAATAAGGTGAGGAAATGAAACCGGAGCCCCGGGTTTTTTTATTTTTTTATTTTTATTTGTATTTTTTAATCATGGAAGGTCAGAGACTGAGCTCCCTAGAAACCTCTGTGGGGTGGGGAGTGGTGTGTGTGTGTGGGGGGGGGGGGGGGAGGGGGGGGGGGGGGGGGGGGGGGGGGGGGGGGGGGGGGGGGCTGTAGGTAATAGTATAAAAATGTCTCCTGTGCAGTTTTTATATCAGTGACCGGGTCATTGAGCCGTTGCATCAACCAGAGGAGAGAAAACCTCACATCTTCCAGCGCACGAGGAAACAGAGGCGTTTCCGTGGAGCCTGGACGAGTTTGGGTGTGAATACCAAACGTTTGAGCCCGAAGGGTCGTTCAGCCCCCACAGGCCTTTGTAGGAGTCAGTTTAGAGATGATGATGATGATGATGATGATGATGATGATGATGATGATGATGATGTAAGAGGCTGAAATTTCTTATCTTCATTGATGCTGTAAAAGTTTGGGGGACACAGTCAGAGCGTAGTCAAATCCGACCAGAGATCTTCACCGTATTCTGAGGGGATGTCGACGACTTTTTGTGATTGGGGTTTGATTCCGAGACGTTGTGACGGCGCGTGTCCAGTTGTGAACGTGATGTCGCCAAAACGCCAAAAGGAAACCTCTTTGTTCACCGGTGGTCGACGATGAATCGATCACAACGGTCAAAGGCTAAAGGTGAAAGGTCACAGTGACGTAGTTATTTGAAGGGGATGCTGTTTGGGAATTCCTCCCTTCTTTGGACCTCAAAGACGACCTGGTTATATTTGAGAGGTGAAGGTCAAAGGTCAAAGTGGCTCAATGATCTGATGATATGACATAATTATACAGATGGAAGCAGCAGAGCCGTTCAGGGATGTTGTTGATTTGTGATTTTATCGGTTAACGATATGATACATTGATTGATATTCGATTATATTACATGTATACAGTATATATGTATGTATTTATACAGCATAAATATGTATAAATATATATGCTTATACAGTATATATATATATATACACATATATATGTTTAGTATGTATGTATATTCATTACATTCTATAGAAAGTTCAAACATTGACTGATGTCACCGCGGCTAAGTGCAGCTATAGATTGTGATTAGTGAGAGGGATCGACCAGCACGCAGCTGTCCCCTGTGTGTGTGTGTGTGTGTGTGTGTGTGTGTGTGTGTGTGTGTGTGTGTGTGTGTGTGTGTGTGTGTGTGTGTGTGTTTACTACTATTTGAAAAACATCTGCGGGCAGCTGCTGTGAAGTCCCTCGCTGTCACCGTTCTCTACAACGTGAGCAGAATCCTCCCGGGAACTCATGAAACTCCGCCCCCTCTCTTTGTTTGTTTGTTTGTTTGTTTTTTCGCATCGTTTGTTTGGTCACAGTCCATCGCCCAGGGCACCGTGCCGTACCTGGGCATCTTCCTCACCGACCTCACCATGCTGGACACGGCCGTCAAAGACCGACTGGACGTGAGTTCAACTCAGGAAACCGTCGCAAAGAGCTCTCTGTGTCCTTTTCAAACTAAAACGCTCTCGCTTCCCTTTTCCGCAGAACGGCTACATCAACTTCGACAAAAGGAGAAGGGTGAGTGACGCGGCACCGTGTGACAGATGAAGGTCAAAGGTCAATCGCGTTAAAGGTGCAGTGTGTACGATTGCAGTCGTTTTTGTCACCTCGAGAAATATTTCAAAACGATGACATACTGTCATTTTCCTGGATTTGTAATCACCTAAATGTTGTTGTTTTTTTTCCATTACCCTTAAAAAAGCCCAGTAGTGGCTCCTCTCTGTGGGGGCCGCCATGTTTCTACAGTAGCCCAGCGTGGACAAACTAAACATCTTTTAAGTTTGAATGACAACTGAAGTCGACCACAGCTTCTCCTGCGTGTTCGGAAGAGTGAGGGTGAGGTGACGGACACGACCTGCAACTTCACCTCTAGAGGTCCCCACATCTCACACACTGCGCGTAGAGAGGACATGAATAAAACATGAATGGGCTGATTAAAGGGTAATGGGGGGAAAAAAGACAACATTTAGGTGATTATCCATCTATGAAAATGTCAGCATGTCGTTGTCTTCTCAGATTTTGAGAGGTGACAAAAACAACCTTGACACACTTGCACCTTTAACGTGAAAACCCCCCGTGTCCGTCCATCTGTGGGCGTTTGACAGGAGTTCGAGGTTCTCGCTCAGATCCGACTCCTGCAGTCGTCCTGCAAGAACTGCGTGTTCAGCTCGGACCAGTCCTTCCTGCGCTGGTACCACAGCGTTCCCACGCTCACGGAGGAGGAGAGGTAAACCCGTCGCACCATCAGCGAAAAACACACTGGACCGCTGCTCACTCTGAATGTTCCGGATGTCACAGTTACAGGCTGTCCAATGAAATCGAAGCACCCGGCGAGCCCAGTCCTCGTGGCCTTACTCCCACGGTCATCATCACGCAGTGTCCCGAGTAAGAAAAGATCTCTCTCTAACACGTGAACACACCCAGAGCCAAGAGAGTGAATTGGATTCAAGGCTTCTGTGGTGGTTTTTGCTGCTTCCCCCAGCAGCCTCCAGGGGGCGCTATGTACAATGTAGCATAAATGACGCAATAGGGATGTAAAGACGTGTGTAAAGACGGACGTAGCGTCCACGACGTCGCTCATAGGTTTCTGCTGTTTATGAGGTTCGGAGTTAGTCGGCCATCTTGCGAACGCCTAACTCCTCCTACTTCCTGCTTCCTGGAGCCAGCCTCTAGTGGCCACCCTGTGAACTGCAACTTTTTTGATTTGATTACAAAGTGAATTTTGAATGATGCCCTACTGCAGTGCATCATGGGGGATTTTTTTATATTTGAAAAGTTAAATATGTATTTGGGAAGTGTAAAACCAAGCAGAACTGAACCTTTCAATTTTAGGCCTGAGACGTTGTTTTTTTTACATATTTCTCTTTTTTTTTTTTAAACACATGTTTAAATGTTTAAGATGAAGAGAATTATGTTTATTATTTTTTCCTGCCGTGATTTAATTGGTGAATTTTCTGCTGTCGACAGCCTGAGCATTTCTCGGACGAGCCTGACCGGCGACAGCGACAGCCTCTTCGACTTCCCCTCGCCCGTCAACAACCTGCTATCGAAACTCACCAAGGTGTCACACTGTTCCTCCAACATGCAGCTCGTAAACACCACTCAGCGTTTTGTCCTTCAAGGAGCCGTGGGCACTTTAGTTACGTCTTATTTACAACTTTAGATGATTCAGAAATGAAAAACGATCATCGTTGGTGAGTGGAAATAACAGCAGACATGACGTGCAGAGATATCAACAAAGGACACCTGTAATACCACTGTTTCACCACTGGAGCGCTGCCAGCCAGCTGTGTTCTGATGCACAGTTCAGACTAGATATTTACACTGTAAACAAACCAGGGAGGGTGTTTGTTTGTAGTGGTCTGTCTGTTTCTGCACAAACCCACCAGCTGGTATTGATCGTTTTGACTATATCAATAACTAGAAAATAGCCCCTTTGAATCCTCAGACTTTTTGATGACTATCTGTGTGAAATGAGTCGTGGGGGTGGGACGAGACACTGTGAGGCGGCTGCTTGTAACGCGAGACGCTGAGTGTTTTGCGATTGGAAATGTAAACAAAGAGTTAATGGCCCAAACGCCAACGTCCATGTAGGCTGAAGGTGCGTCGCTACATCCCCACCACCTGCCTCCATCCGTTTTACATGGAGCCTTTGAGGGAGATGACATCATTCCATAGCCTGTAGCAATCATCATCATCATCATCATCATCTTCATCGTCTTCATCTTCCTCTACAATGTCCCTTCTATCCCCATTGCAGCACATGAGATCCCCGTCCGTCTCCTGCCTGGACGTCGACACCTCCCCTTCCGCCGCCGACTCCTCCCCCGTCCCCGCCACCCTGACCCCGGCCACGCCCACGAAGTCCCACCGCCGCTCGGCCTCCTGCGGCACCAACCCCGTCAACAATGTCCAAGGGTCGGGGCCCGACATGCGCATCATCCGGATACGCATGGACCTGCACGACGGAAACCTCTACCGGAGCATTCTGGTGCGGGAAGCTAAACTCAAGACGCCACACGCGTGGCGCGCCGCGGTTCAGCGGCGAGGAGTTTCCGTCGCGATAGTCGTCGGACCGGGATCTGTGGGATTGGGCGGGCGCAGGATGCCGTTAGCGCACATCAAGCTGCTTCTCACTGGCGCTCTGGTGTCTCTCCCCGCAGGTGACGAGCAACGACAAGACGCCCGCCGTGATCAGCTCTGCCTTAGAGAAGCACAATCAGGACCCCAAACAGACGACCAAGTACGAGCTGATCCAGCTCCTGCCTGAGGGGAAAGGTAAAGACATGCTAAGCGCAGCGCGCCGCACCTCCAGCCCACTAGGTGGCGGTGAGAAGAAGAAGCTGACGGCCACCCAAGCAGCACGACGCCATAAAAGGAGGCAGATAAGCACTGTATTCATCTCTCTCTCTCTCTCTCTCTCTCTCTCGTCCCGTCATGCAGAATTGGTCATCCCCGCCACAGGAAACGTCTTCTACGCCATGACATCATCCAGTATTGACTTCCTGTTGCGGAGGAAAGGAGGGAACTCTCCTCTTGGCTCGCATCCCATCAGCACAGAGACCAGCGCCACGTTTCCTCGAATCAAGGCCAAGGGGAGGAGGCTGGTCCGGACTCTGTTTTGACGCCGTGCGGGATTTCCCTCCCTCAACCTTTGTCCACAGTGACCTTTTTTTTTTCCTCCACGCGGCCACACGGGGGCGCTCTCTCGCGGACAGTAAACGTGGCCTTCTCCGTCAGACATGAACAGGAACACAGCGAGAGGTTCTCCGCTCGGACGCCTTCACAACCACACTCACATCTGCATTAAGTTGTAGTGAGGAGCGGCGGAGGACAGCGGTGTTTCATTACAGCCCATCACCACCAGCGTCGGCTCTTATCAGTAAATGTAACACATGCCTGCATTTCCATTCTTGGACATTTAAATTATTCTGAACTCGCACTTGCTTGCGGCGAATCCTGCTGTGGATCTCCTGCCGCGCGCAGATCACATGATCTTGTTTACAGCACATCAACACCAGCGTCAGCTCTTACCACCACACACTTTTGCTCCATCTTCGTCCGCATCTTCTTGTATTGTCGCACACAAATTTAAGTTTCTCTCAGTCTCTACGTTCCCCTCCACGTGAATCTATGGATGACTTATAAAAACTGGAAACAGGAAGTTCACCAAGTGGCCAACATTGGTATTGCAGCTTTCTGTGTTGCCTTTCCCCTGAAGCTAACACGGAGAACAAGGCCCTTTGAAATGAGCAGATTTGTGTTTCTGAGGTTCATCAACGACCCGGCACCACAATTCGTGCTCCGTGCTCCATGCGTGAGTAGCTTTATCGTAAGTCACAGGCCCCGCCCCCGACAGTGTATCCAGTTCTTGTAATACACATCCACGGGTGAACGTGAGGAGGATCTCCTGCTGTGTTCGGCTCCTTGTTCTGCAGATTATTGACTCGGGCTCTTGCCGGGTAAAGTCAACAGGAAGTCTCTCAAACAGCCCCTGCAGAGGATCATGGGAGATAAGTCTGAAAGCAGCTCTTATATCTGCCTTTATCCCACGCGCCTACAAAACCTCCTCTTCTTCTACTTCTTCTTCTTCTTCTTCTTCTTCTTCCTCTTCTACCAAAGCACAGACACCAAGTTGGTCAGACATCTCTGAACCTCCCTCCCTCCTGCGTTCACTTGAGCCGCCTGCTGCTGAAGCCTCTCACGAAGAGCTTTTGGTGCTGACGCCCAGTCAGGTTGCACTTGATACATTTTCCTTTCATTCCAACTCAACGAGTGAGATCTATTTTGATTAACAACTCCCCGAAATCCCTCGTTGTTGTTGTTGTTGTCGTCGTCGTCGTCCTCGTCCTCGTCTGCCTCGGCTGTTTGTGATGTTTCCCCAACCTTAGAAGAAGATGTAATGGGTGGGAACGTCTGTCCCCTGCGATCACTCATGAGGCCATTGAAGAATTAAAGAGGAGGAGGAGTGATAATGACAGGTTCTGGTAAACAGCACAAATATCGGAGTACAAGAAAAACAAAAGAAGATGTCAACGTGTCATTGTAGCGGAACACTGGAGGTCGTGGTATGAAACATGCAGGATGTTTTGTATATATTTATGTATTTTGTACGTCCCTGTGATGTCAGCGTTGTGTTTACACTGGCGAGAAGCTGGATATGTCCAGTTTGTCAAGTCACAATTGTAAGATGCACAATGATGAATCTGAGGTCCGCAATGAGTCAGCCCTCTGCCTCGTCTTACAAAAGGAAGTCCAATCGCCATCGAACGCTCTGTGATCTTGACAAACGTCGCTATTCGTGAGGCGAAGGTGAAGCAGCGGCAGTTGATTCAAAATGAAAACCATAGCGTCGGAACCTGGCAGCAAAAGAGACAAAGAAACAAAGACCCATCCTAATGTACTTAACATGGACTGTGTATAAAGATGGCCGACATGACAACACCTCAAAAAGCAGCTCTGGATCCTCCCACTTCCTGGTTCATCCAAACACGGGTCAAAGTCGGCCCAGGTGTCACTCAAGAGGCCACACCCCTAAATTCTGCATAATTTCAAACCTCAATAGAATAAAAAAAATAAGCGAGTTAGAAAAAAAGTCACTCTCCGTACAGTCGTAATGGAAAACATGTGACTGATTGAGACCTAATTTTAACAATGGGGAGTGTATGAGAGCCCACCTCGAGTGGCCACCGTGTGAACTGCAGGTTTATTTTCCACTTCCGTGGATACGTGTCGGCCATCTTTATATACAGTCTACGATAGAGACCAAACAAGAACTGAGAGAACCAACGACCGTCCGGCATCTGTTTGACTAAACCACTTGACAAGGCAATAGGCTACTACACAGCACATTTCAAGAACTATCTGACTCCTAGTGGCCAACATTGGAATGACTAGTGCAGCTCTAAAGGCAGATTGCAGCTCTTTTCGGAAGCTTGTGGCTTTGCTAATGCTATGCAGCGGAATCCAACCCCCCCCCCCCCCCCCCCCCCCCCCCCCACCCCCCCCCCCCCCCCCCCCCTCCGAAAAAAAATCACGAGGCCCACAAATTAAAAACAACGATGAAGTTCTCCTGGTCTGACCTTTTCAAACGAGCACAAACAAAAAGTGACGAATGCACATTTCTCAGCGGGATCCGTCGTCACTGCTGCCGCGCGAAGCCTCAGCTCTGCTTTCGTGGTGAATCAGCGCAGGTTTGAAACTTTCAAACGCAGTTCCGGTGACCTCTGGTTGTCTCACACACTCACGCTCAGTCGCCGGTGACGCTCATTTTTTTTTTATTTGATAGCGGCCGAGGCGCGAGCGTGGGTGAACCAGAGAGAGGATTCTGGGTAACGACAAACGACGTGCGCTAGCGCTGATGCTACGCTGCCGGTGTGTTTTTCCGTGCCTTTCTCTTCATGGGTGCTCACCTTTCTCGTGTTTGCGTTGGAATGTAAGAATGCAGCACAGACAGAGGAGGGAACACAGGCTCCTCCCCCTCCTGCAGTGCTGCGTGGCCTCACATCAAAGCTATTTATGCACTACATACAGGATGTCCTATTTTTGTGGTAATAAATTTACTTTTATATGAATCCGTTGCTTGTGACTGATGTGTTGTGACATGAAGGGGGTTTAGTGTGGGGAGGGCATTTTCTCTGTGCGCCGCTCAGCATCCCATAAAAAGCATTAAATCTGTCTCCACACGTCAAATTTAGTGATATTCCTATTTTTTCAACATTTGTTTATTTGTTATTCTGATTCACGACAGCCAGCATCTTCATTTTCAAATTCAAGATCAGAAAGAATATACGAGGAATATAGAATTTAAGAGATATAAAAAATATATTTCAAGCTTTCTTAGAAAATCTTTTGAAATGACACAGTTAATAAAACAAACATACATTTTTACATAGATAATTAAAACCTAAGGGTGTTAAAGTAAAGCGTGTACATATACAGTGCAATCAATCAGACGTTTTCCATTGTTACAAAGTCTAAACAGGTTTTAAGTGTTTGCAGCACATGAGATCTCTGCATTTTTTTATTTTTTTAATATTCAGAAATGGCCTTAAAAGACCTCCAAGAGTGTTTAGAAATAAGACATCAGTGTATTGCTTTACAGACACAATAGTCCAGCCACTATGTAATACCACTTTTAACCACTAGAGAGAGTCTTGAGCCTCTGTATCGCAAAATCCACCTCTCCTCCCAACCTGCTTAACCCTGTTTACTTCCTTCTCAGTGACTATATTGGACATATATGTATGTTCTCACACTACACTGCCATCTGCTGGTGACAAATGGATCTGCATAAAAGTACAACTACAGCCCCTTGAAAGCTTCCCTGAGATAAACAACAACAAAGCAGCTAACGTCGATTTGAGGGAGTCCTCCTCCTCATGCGCTCTGTTAAATTATTAATTTGAATGATTTAAAGTATGAAAGGAA
>JAFBJT010091946.1:25095-35762 GCA_016785325.1 Chascanopsetta lugubris | reverse complement strand
TTTAATTTTGTTTCTCTTTACACACATTTTTTATTATTGCACATTTCCTCTGTCGCCTTAATACTTTGATATGTTCTTTAATACGTCATGTGAGCTGCTGTTAACAAGTGGGATCAATAAAAAGGTTCCATTCTATTCTATTCTATAACGACAATGACAAAGCCATGTCTAGCATCTTTATAAGTTAAAAGGTTGTGGCAGTGAACCAAGGTTCACAAAAAAACCCCCAAATATTTCAATGTGTGATGGTTGCACCTTGTCCTTCACCCATGCAGTGTTATATGTTGGCCATTTTGTACAATTACTGGAGCATTTTATTCAAGAAAAAGTCCAACTCTGTATATCTTTTCATGCCTGCTGAAAATTGTAAAGAGGCTTTTGCAAAATGGTAATTGTACAGACCACTGACCACTTACTGCAGCGTTACAATGGGAACTACTTCGCCAGGCCACTGAGGTCATTGGATGAAAATGATGGATGCCTTATTCCATGGGTACGAATAAATATATAGAGGGAGATTAGACATTTTATGTGACATATACATTTAGCCAAGCCCTACTGCCAATGGTGAAGAGGATTAGGGGGAAAATTTATCATTTGAAAGATGCCATACAGGAAATAGAGAAATCAAGAAAATATAGCTGACAGCAGACGACATACACTGAGGTTTTGTCCAATTAGTTTCTACTGTCGACATGAGGACTGTGATGTCACTGGAGAACTTGTCCATTTAGTAGATGATTGATGTCTTTTAAATGATCTTGTTTGAAAATACTCTGTGCCCTTTGACTGGAAAGTACAAATAAAAACTGCATTTTGCACATGCATTTTGTTGAATTAGACCATGGCTGGGAAAAGGGACGAGAGTTGCAAATTCGCTTAAATGCTATATACTCTGTGCAACACATCAGATCGTATCTATGTTTACTGCATTGTTCTGTCATTTAAGCACTTTGCAAAATCAGTCCACTGGCCAAATGTTTGACAACAAAAGTTTGGCCATCAGGAATGAGAGTGAGTGAGATTAAAATTTTGAAATCGGATCCATTAGAGATGTGTTTTACACACACACAAACACACAAACACACACACACACACACACACACACACACAGACCTCCACACCAATGATTTATTATTCACAGACATCCAAGACACTGACAAACTGAAAACATTATGAATAAACTCCTTTGGGCCGCAGCTGAACTGAAAACTGAAGCCTTTCTCTAACCTTAACTCCGGTTGCAGAACAAAAGAGGGAGCAATACACCAGAAGTAGGGGGATCAAATGGGCCGATGAGAGAAGGTTATGTCACGAGTAGGCGTCGTAAAGTTGTCCAGTGGGAGAGGGTTGTGTCACAAGTAGGTGGATCAAAGTTGGCCAATGAGAATGAGTGACGTGCTGAGCCAGAAATCTGAATCACCACTGCCTCCTCCCTCCCTCTCTCTCTCTGTCTCTGTCTCTCTCTCTCCCTCTCCACCCCCCCCTTCTCCCTGCCGCTCTCTTTCCACTCTCTCAGGAGTAGATGGAGCAAAGTGTATGCAATGAGACAACGTGACGTCAGCCGTTGCAGACACAGCACAAACTGGATTAACTCCATCCACCATTGAGGCGTCAGATCCTTTCCAAGTCATCAGTAATGGTAAATGGTCTGTATTTACGTAGAGCTTTATCAAGTCTCGAAGAGCTCTCAAAGCACTTCACGGCACAGTTTACATTCGCCCAGTCACGCAAACATTCATACTGTGCTTCTATTTGCAGTACCATTTATATTTCGGTATCGGGGACAATGTGGGATTCAGTGTCCTTCCCAAGGACACCTCAGCATACGGAATGAGGGAAGGCAGGAATCAAACCCCTGACCTTCTGGTCAGAGAACAAGTCCTCTAACCCCCTGAGCCACAGCTGCCCCACTAATGATGCGCCTTCACCACGAAATTCGAAATCAGAAAAAACTGTGTTGAAAGACTCCCTGTCCCTTTCAGCCTTTCATTCAGCCCATACAACACGGGGGGGGCCGGGGGGGGGGGGGGGGGGGGGGGGGGGGGGGGTAATCTCATTCAGTCCCACTGATCAGCTGTTGTATGTTGAATACATTTTATGCCAGCATGGTGGCGAGCCCAAATCGTTTGACAAAAGATTTATTCTCTCATGTCAGATGCCAAGACGTGATTCAGCTGGAATTGGGAAGTAGAGGCTGCAAAATAATCTGTCTATCCTTTTTAACTATAGCGATGTCGCAGATCGGTCCTGTTTCCAAGCTCCCTTGGACCAGCTTGTGTTATCCAACATGAAGGTGATTACAGATCACAACATAGAATTGACTGTACGGGTCATTCATAATAATTAAGGCGGCGGTAAAAGTATGCTGGAAAGAGCTGTCGATTTTGTGATTGTAAAAAAAGAAAGTCTGTTCCGTGCTGTGTGGAAAACCCAGGAAATCAACTATGTTTTGCCATCAATGCTGCTCATTCGCTCGACCCCTGACTCACCCACCAAGAAGCTGAGGGAAAGTGGCAGACAAGAGATGGCAGTTTTGAACGAGTTTTGAACCATTTATAGTGCTTTGGAGAGGCAAAACGTGATCGTACCTCCTCCAAGTTTCAGACCACATTAAATTAAAAGATCTCGTCAGTCCAGAAAAAGTTCGGAAGAGACCAAATGGTCGTACTTTGCCTTTGGGGAGGGATAGGTATCACCCAGTAAATGACACATGAGACCTTCTAGCTAGTGAGTGTTCATTTTGTCCTCCTCCTCAATAATAATCCATCAGCACTTGTTTGAAATTAATCTCTCAAATAGAATCATAACAAGCGTAAACGGTGGGGACGGTGGTGTCGGGCACGAAACCCAGAATCTCATTTCCAGTCTTAAATTGCCGTTGGAAACAGGGGGGATAAGGCCTCGCTGTCTTCAGCAGCGTTGAGATTAAATATGAATAAAGACTAGCCCTCCTGAAATTCCTGTCTGTCGATGCTCAGAGGTAAATCTTTCATGTGTCTCCCTGTAGCGGTAAACATGTTAAAACTCTCTGACGGAAATCCCCCGGTTAAATTGAGGCTGGAAAGCTTTTGCAGGAACCTGTCTCCTGTTCCGACAGTGGGCCATGGATCAAATTGAAGGGTGACAGGTCCCTTCTCCCCGTGAAGGCTTTGTGGTGCCACATGCCTAAGTCCACGTTTTAGGTCTGGTTCCCACGAAGAAATAATTTTTGATTACATATCCCGGAATTATTTTGTGATGGAGTTCACATTCAAACGTTCTAGGTATAGAGAGTGTTACCCTTCAGTAATGCAGCTTTGTGACCGAGGCACACGGCGGGGGAAACCGTGACTTTCTTCACAGAGAGGCCCCTGGCATTCTTAAATAGAAAGTGGCATTAGCTGCAGACATGCGGCAGAAGGCGTCGCTGGGTTGCGAGTATTGTTGCACATTCTAGTTTTCAAGGTATGATTCAATCTCTCCACAAAAGACGCTTTCAAAATGATGGCAAAATGTACAATACCGTGTTTCTTCATTTAGGCCTCGAAACGCCTATTACAAATCTATTTGCCTGCATCCGTTTGTAAATCTTCAAGGGTCTGACTGTCCTTCAAAATGGACTGAAATGCCCGACTGACATCTCACCTCACACAGGCCTTCTTCGAAAAAACATTGACGATCGTCAATAAATAGTCAAACCCATCATTATGTTCAGCAGAGGCTTGTATGACGCAAACACCCCGATAAGTGTAATAAGACACTGATAAGTGTCTTTGAGACTTTCCAAACTGACATCTGACAAATACCATCACTAACAACAAATAGCTATTTCAAAAAATAATAGTTTGCATAGATGTTAAACATCAAAGTTCAACATGACAGAAAAGAGCAGTAGGAGAAGAGAACCTTTATCAATCCATCCCTCAATCTGTTATGTTGTTACATGCACATTTATGCACATGCTGTCTGAAACACACATCAAACATCCTATATACGCAGTACACTGATGTCGGACAGATGTCAGAGCGAGGGGGTTACCACATGCAGGCGCAGTTGGGGGATCAGTGCCTTGCTCAAGGGCTCCTCGGCAGTGCTCAGGAGGAGGGGCTGGCACCTCTCCAGCTGCCAGTCTATCACACTACATTTTCATCCATGCAGGACTTGAACCAGCGACCCCTCGGGCTCCAAGCCCAAGTCCCTATGAGATACTGCCACTCACAAGGCAAGGCAGTAAAGCTAAATTGCAGATGCATGCACATATTTGTGTGTGTGTGTGTGTGTGTGTGGGTGGGTGTGTTCATCAACTGGAGGCAGTAACATGAGAAGTTATGCAAGGCCACAACTTCCACTCCCCAATTGTAGGCCAAGGGGAACCCGGGCTGCCAGGGTGCCAGCAGCACAGTGAGAGCCGGGTGCCCCATGGGTAGGCCTGCAGAGGGCCACGGAAGAAGCCCCTCGTCTGTCACCCAAGGTACAGTTTGTGCCTCTGTGTTTTGGTTAGCCGGTTTTTCCTCCTCCACCTTCTCTCCCTGCTGTACAACAGTTGCTCTGAGGTTGTTTAATACCACCCTGTTCAGGCAGTAGAAGGAAATTTCAGTGGCAACGTAGTTGAAAGCCTCAAACATCCAGTGTAGGAAAGGTCCATTCCTCCTGCGGGGTCTCGGTGTGGGGGGGGGGGGTAGACAGAGCTCAGATACAACAACCGTTTCTTAGGAGCTCCCCCTGGCATTGCTTTCAGGCAGCTGGTCAACAGTGTTTCATTGATACCTTCAAAGGGACTCCTAGCCAAGTTTTTCTCTTCCTCTTCTTTTAAAAAAAATCTCTGATTCCTCAGGATCTCAGATTTGTTCCTTCTTATGTTTATTCTGTCTGAGAGTAAAAATCCTCCCTATATATCAAGAGGACGTCTCCAGGACAGACCCTAAGACTCACTCTATGACCTCACCCTCCCTCATTGGATACATTTTGCACCCACTCCTGAGAGTGGTTATGATTCAGATTGCAAGGCTTGATTTCAACATGTCACCTGTTCTCATTGGCCAACTTTGATTCATCTTCTCGTGACATAACTCTCTCCCACTGGACGACTTGTGGCATAACCCTCTATCATTGGCCCATTTCATCAGCCTACTTTTGATGTCACACGATGTGATTGGTTGCCCTTTTGGCTCATTTTAATTTTTTTCAGTCATTTCAAAACATTTGTGTGCGTGTGTATGAATCTCTACTTGTTATGACTCTAGGTTATCTTATACGGGGGCCATCCTGCTAGGAGGGGCGTGGAATGTGCTTATTTTTTTGCATTTTGACACACAGGTGTACTGTGAGCTATGCAGTGACTCAGCAAAACTTAGAGACCACTGTGACCATATGATGCATCTTGTACTGCACATATATTCATGTAATGTGGGCATATGGGACACTATCAGCATAAAATAGCAGAACAAAGCACAACAACACACAAACTGTAGAGGGGAAGAATATTACAGATAACAATGCACATCCTGCTTCAGATTCACTCCATGGAGGATTAATGGTGGCACAACATTGAGGTCCTGCACGTCACAGACATTCATCCTTCAACCAAAACGAGTGCATTTTCAGATCCACCACCACGTAAAGACACTGATACACAACACTGACAAGTGAGTCGTGAGTTGCAAAGTGCCATCATCACGTAAAATGACTTTGCCTGACATATATTTTGTAAAAAAAAAATGAGAGAAAGCAAGTTGGTGATGGAAGCGTGAACGCCAGTCTATTTTCATCCTTTGTTTACTGTAACCTACTGTGCATCTGATACACCAGATGTCAAAAATGCCCCGGTGCACCCTGTTACAGCTTGTGTTGAGAGCAAGTCAACCATGGAACAGCACAAACAAACAAACAGAAGTCAGCTGTTTGAATGACACGCACCGTGACAGGGAGCAGAGACCTTTTCGGATGCAAGAAGTCCGTTTATCGTGCCTTCATTGATATATATCGCAGATCCATCAAACAGCTACTGTTTTATCGCTAACTAAACACTGCATCCACATTAATCCAGAAGCTTATGGGCACTGCAAACCCTCAAGATAACAAACGCAGAACAATAAAACAGAACACAAAACATGCAAGCATATGTGCGTATATCTCATCTGAAGTTAGAATGTTTGCTGCATCTTAAATATTCTCACGTACATCCTGTAAATAGCAATGGGTTTTACAACATGCTTTTGCAAATTCAGCCATTTACACACATCCATACAGTATATCAACATTGTGTGCATGCAGCATTTTCTCTATCACACTCTTATACACTGAAAGCACAGCTATGAGGAGCATTGTGGGGTTCTTGCCCAAAGACACAGTGACACATGGCATTCTGGAGTCCTATACACCCTGAGCCACAATTATGTACATTTCTGTTGTTGTTGTTTGTTTAATTTTGAGTTATGGCATGGCTTTGCATATGGACAATTTCTGATATGCACTGCAGCTATGATTTCATACATTGCAATAGACTGTGCTATAAATTAGTGTCAAGTTGGAAAATAAATCACATGAATTACCATCATAGCTGATAGTTGGTGAGGCCGTGTGTGACGATGGAAACCTCACCGAGGTCCAAATCAGGGCAAAACAGGAATATGACTAATGGTTCATGGGCCAGACTGTTCTGAACATTCAAACGTGACAAATGACACATAAAGTAGTGTTCATATTACACCACAGCATTAGCGTTATACATCACTTTATTGTACAGTATAGTATTCGAGTTACATAACTCTTATATCACACACCCAAGTGTGTATTTGTGTGTTAAAACTCTGATGATGATATCAGCTCACTCTGCAACCATGAAATACAAAGTCAGTAAGTCTATAAAAATGACACACTGTTTACACCCATGTGTTTACACAAACATGTATGATGGTGATGACCGATCAAAGGTTTAGATAATCTTGTTTTTTGTTTATTTTTTTTTTGTGCTGAGAGCGATGCCATGCAGGATCAGCTCTAACATCCACCTTTTCCCTTGACTCATCCACCTGCCACCCACCCAAAAGAATAATTTCCTCCATGTAGTTAACAGACCTGCTACCAACGCACATGAACATGCATCCCACACTGCTGGCTACCGTTACACTTGCAGCATGTCAGAGCAGTTGCGGATGACAAAGCCGGAATTTGACTCATTGTCATGTTAAACGGCCTCACTAATTCACTCCCACACAGAACCTTTCTGTTCTTCCATCATTATTTGTTTTTAATTCTCTCTCCAGCCGACCCTTAACTCTGCTGTTGCCAATTTAGACATGTAAAGACCCTGCACCTGCTGCTCTGAGAGTTTGGGTTGTTGAATGATGAATAGTTTCTGTAATGTAGTTTTCCATTTTCCATGATAATGACGCATATTTCACTATCCTGAACCATCTGCCATTATTCATGATTGTTCTCTTTTTTGACTGAAGATCAAAGCACAAGCCAGTCGAGGCTGTCGGCTAAACCAGTGGTTCTCTGCTGGTCTGGCTTCTTGACCCACCATCACCCTTCATCACAAGCCGTGACCCACTTTCGCCATGGCCAATTAGCATATGTAAACATATTTCCAGGTTTTCTTTTATCTATCTATTGCGAATGTCTATTAGCATTACAGGGCATCATCGCCACCTACTGTCGAGGAGTGTGACTAGTAAAAGCACATGAACGTTTTTTCTTGGCTTCATTTTCCCAGTCAAAGCCATTTAAGAAACACTGAGCTCAACCATCAGCAACAGCAATTATCACCAGCTAATGGCATAGGCATCTAATTTTCATTTTTTCCACAGTCAACTTTCCAACAGGCCGCTTTAAGAAAAACAAGCAAAGAAAATCAATGGCTCAGCCAATGTTATTGTCGACGTGAAGCAGTAAATACACTTACCTTCAACCTCACCGGCTTCCCACTGCCTTGCAGAAAGATAATTACCGGGAGGATCAAGAGAGACGATGCTCTGGCTGGGGGGCAGAGGGAATCGAAAATAACAAGACAAGTTTAATTACTGTAGAGTACGGAGGACTAATAAGACTTCTCTGTCACATTGTGATCAAACATATGGGGGTCGTGAGCCAGTATGTTACGCTGACTGATTAAGGATGAGGCCCGTGTGACAGCAGCACTGGCAGGAAGCCACTTCACCATTGACTAAGAGAATTCGAGACGACTGGGAGAGAGATCACAACAGGTATGTTGCCCCCATCCATACCACAGCTAATTAGCTGCCACTAACACATGACAGGATGTAAACCCTTAACACTCAATTATATAATGGCTTCATTTGTAAAAGTAGGAGAGTCTGGTCCAAGGGTCAATAATCCTTGATTGGTTGACTCAGCAGACTACACGTGAATATTAAGATGAAATATCTTTTTTAACACACATTTAAAGAAAAAAAAAGTAGGGGGTACATTTAACAAAAAAATAAAACATATTCTCAGTAAAGGTACTGCCACTTTTGAGCATGGACGATCAGGACCAAGTCACTTTACATAATAATATTTCTGTGTCCACAGATCGTGGCAATATTCAGTACCTTGCGCCGGGAACCAAAATATTTAAAGCAAAATTCAGGACCTCATGATGGTGGGACCAAAATATAGTGAGTAGCAGTAAAGTGAGCCAGTCACATGTGGCACCATGATATACTGATTTGACAATAAAGGAGAATTTCACTCGTTGAGCTGGGGGACCAGATCCCTGCTAAATTTAGATAACGAATTGATCAATCAGTCTAAAACACTAATCAAACGGAAACACTACCGACTCAGGATTTCCTTCACTGTCTCCTGTCAGTGAATCTAACAATATGTTTTATACTGCAATACAGATGAAGATGATGATTCTTATTTATTATTATCATAACTATTATTATTATTATTATCATTAGTAGTAGTAGTAGTAGTAGTGGTAATACACATGAAACCTAATAATGCATATGTGGATTCTTACAAGGGCGAATCTTCGCCAGCTACATCCTTATGTTTAATGAGTTATTTTAATGGTGGATCTATGATTGCTTGCAAATGCTAATTTAATGTCTTAATTCGCCTCAGCAATTAAGTTTCTATTAATAGTGAGGTGTTATAAAGAACAGGGTATGCTATTGGAATATTGCTGGTTTGTTTCTGCCTCAAGGGTAAGAATAGAGCATAGCGATTTATATTCAAGCAGACGAGGACAAGGAGCACATTGTAGTAGCACAAGTAGTAAGATATACAAGATTTGAAATTCAAGGTTAAGCGGAAAAATATGGTCTGTTAAATGGTAAATGGTCTGAATTAGTATAGCGCTTTATCAAGTCTTGAAGACCTCTCAATGCACTTTGAGAACTTTACGGTGCTGTTTTTTAACATTCACCTGGACACACAAACATTCATTCATTGGACTGATGGGGAAGAAGAATATAATAATATTCATCATGATCATCATATTCACCAAAACACACAATAACCGTAAATATAAGATACACTTTATTAATCCCACTGTCTTTGCAGCATTTCGTTCCTCTTTACCAGGTTAACAGTATAGGATCCAAACAAATCCTTTTAATGCAAAGTACTCCAATCTCAAATGCTGTATTCAACAAACAAATGGCATTTAAAAAAACAAAACAATTGAAAATACATAGATTATCAAAGCAATTGCAGGTATATTTTCTGGTAACTGATCAATCAATATATCCTTGGTTTACATGTGGTTTACATTTAATGCTGCTTCATAAGAGAATCCAGTTGGATCATAAGAATGTACTAAAATGTTTCTTTTGCTTTAATCAGTTGTGTGCAATTGCAGACAAATGAAAAATACAACCAAATATTTGTGTTAAAAAAAAGAGAACTATGTGTCTGCAACCAGTCCTCCAATAAAAATGCATGAATACCAGCACCATTGTACCAACCTCCTCCATTTTAGCTCGGTTATACTTCAATAAATGGTTCTGAGGATGGTTTACAGAAAAAGGAAAAAAAATGTGTATAGAAGATCAAAGTTTGCCCATCTGGCTGCCATATTCGTTGAAATTAACTGTAGTACTTTTGTTGATTTGCTATCCTCACTGGATACTGCTCTTGATCATATGTCGAGGTTCACACTATTAGCTGACAGGAAATATGAACCATAATTAATATGTTACACACAAGAAAGCCACAATGTGGAAAAAATAACCAGTTGGGGGGAAATGTACGAGGATGAAATACATCATCGAAGTATGTTAATAGGCTTTGGCTCTACAGTGCAGTACTCCTTATTGATCTTAATTATTTTTCAATTTCTGTATGGAAATAATTGGAAAAATACTGCGCAGTGGCAATGTCTTGACAATGGAATTGGCATAATTATTTTTTTTTTCTGGTTTAAATTTAAAAAGACAAAAGTGCATACTAGCAATGATGGACAACATAGACTGTATCAGCATACATAATATGAGCTACGATTTTAGGTCAGGTTATTTTCACCTGCCTTTGCACATGACCCTTAAATACAACTCTACACTCGGTGTGCATCCTGGTCTCAGTGAATTTGCAGACTCAGCTGTAATTGGTGTTGCAGAGTTTATTCTTGTTATTAAAACCTTTGTTATGAGGAGATGGATGCAGTTATGAAAGAAGCGGATTGCACAGAGGAAAAGGTTTAAGGGGGGAGGAGGGGTGGACATTTGCCTAAA
>JAFBJT010091946.1:0-24936 GCA_016785325.1 Chascanopsetta lugubris | reverse complement strand
TTTTGTGGAGAATGCCCTCATGTTGTCATCGGCAGCACTGACAAGTTGCCCTTGGCCTTGTAACTTCTTGTTCAGTGCATTAAGCTCATGTGTGATATCAACAAGAAAAGCTAAGTCCATGAGCCATTTGGGATCACTTAGCACAGGAACAGCCACCCCATCCTTCTCCATGAAAGCTTTCACTTCTGTTCTCAACTCAAAAAATCTCTTCAACATGTTTCCCCTGCTGAGCCAACGTACCTCGGTGAAGTAGAGCACATCCCCATATTCTGACTCCATTTCCTCTAAAAAAAGCACGGAACCTTCTGTGCTTTAAGCCCCTGGATCTGATTTGGTTGATGCATTTCACGACAGACATCACATTGTCAAACTTCAGGCATTTGCTGCAAAGAGCCTGCTGATGGATGATGCAGTGCAGAGCTATGGCCTCCTCCACACCCTTCTCTTGCCACGTCGTTTTGACATGTCTGTTTCAGCACCATGACTCTGTTTTACCTGCGTTTCTTAGAGTCTCTGTCGACGCATACGGTAAATTACGCGCCAGCTATGCCGAGCGGAATGAGATCGGAGTATACTATATCCCGTTTCTCCATTCAGCACGGGCAATCGCGTCGGAAGAATCACGTTGTAATATTAGTTTAGAGGGCCGCATTAACAGCAAATTTGCATGTCATGGCGGGGGCCGCAAATCATCGTCCGGTGGGCCGCATTTGGCCCGCGGGCCGCGAGCTTGAGACCCCTGCTCTACATAGTCTGTAGTGTGAATTTAAAAATGTTTTAAATAAAGGTTCTTAAATTTTTGTTAAGTTGAGGTGCAATGCAAGATATTTTGGTCAGATTTTCACCTCGAACAATATTACAAAACAATCACATACTGACATTCACCCTTAAATCACACCATTAATGTATATTTAGATGAGGAGCGGGTCCTCTCTATTGGGATGTATTACAGTCGTAAAAGTGGACGTTCTAAACACTTTGAGCTATTATGACAACTGAAGTCTACCGTAGGTTCTCCTGCATGCTCAGAAGGGTGAGCTGATGGATACATCATGCAACTTCACCTCTAGATGTCACCAAATCTTACCAATCAGATGTCAAGAGTGCATAACTAGTGAATTATCCAAAGTCTCCACCAAACTTTTGATATTTTTTGGTGTAGCAGCAGCAGCAGCAGTGAATTATCCATGTGATCTTCACTTGTAAGGGAGAACTTTTCACTGCTGACGTGCTCTGTGTTCATGGATGAGTTATTGCAGCGACTGCCTTGCTCTCTTTGCCAGTGAGAGGAAAGAGCCGGATGGATGTAATTTTTTGATGTAAATGTGAGAACCACTGAGGGAAAGAGGTGAGGCATTGATATTCAGCGTGAGGCTTACCTGAGCCCCGTTCTCCAAACCTTGATGTTGACCTTGTAACCTTGCAGTGAAAATCATTTTGCAGCTCCCCTGACCTCATGTGTTATGCACATATAGCACAGACCCACACCGTTGGCTAAAGACCAAGCGAGGAATGTTTGCCCTATGCCGCCACTAACTTTCTACTGTTTACAATTATATATATATATATATATATAAATGCGATAAACATGCTATCACATAGAATTTGCAGTGATAGAAGAGAACAAGAGAAACCCATGCAGGCTCGTCTTCAGCATTATAGCCAGCATGACACAGAGCCACCGAGACATTTATCCTTTCATCCCACTGTCCTTATACAGTCATGAACTTCTTCAGGAATAAAGCAGAAATAATTCGAGATACAATTCACCATCTCCTGATACATAGAGTTCGTAGAGTAGTTGGTTAGGCAAATGGTAGAACCCTCAGCTATACCAAACTCCACTCCTGTGGAACCCTGTAGCAGGCAATAACATGATAATAGCCAACACTGTAATACCTGCCAATAACGTAATAATTGTGGCCATTTTAAATGTAATGAATCCAAAAATGCAATAACTTGCCTATAGAGTAATAAAATGTTTGAACCAAAAATGTAATAACATTTTGCCAGTAATGTTGTACATTATTACGTTATCGGTTTCTACAAACCTGCTTCCTCGTTCTGTTCAGGCAGCAGATTCTGTCTCTGGACCAGGTGAGTCCAGAACAGAACAGAACAGAACAGTCCATTAGCTATGCTGCTATAGGATTGGACTGCTGGGGACACTTCCATCATGCACTGGCACTAAGCAACTCCTCTTTCTCTGTTTCTCAGCCTCCAAATTCATTGTTTTATTCCATGTCACCAATCATATGTCTTTTCCTCCATTATTTTCATTGTCACAAAATTGACAGATTTCATGTGATGGCTGTGCAGCTGTTCCTGTCCAGTCTGGTTCTTCTTCCTGTTAATGAGGGAGTTTATCCTCTCCACAGTCACAAATACGTGCATGGTGTCACACTGTTGGGTTGTCTATGTAATTTTAAGGTTTCAACCGAGGGGCGGCCTCCGGTGCAGATGGATGAGGCACAATAGGGGCAGCTGTGGCTGAGGGGTTAGAGGTTAAGACTTGACTATCACAACCAGATCATTTCCCTCAACACATCCGACGGAAGTGTCGTCATGATTGCTATTATCTTTATGTATGAAGACAATGCAGAGCACTGCAGTCTGACTCATGATCAATAGATCTTTGAAAAACACAGATGCATGCTTATTTGTATGAGTTGATTATAGCATAACAATCAAGCACGTGACCACATGCCCCCATCGTATAGTGACGCCCATGTCCAAAATTGCACCATCAAGAATTTGACCAACTTAAAACTGATCAGACATTGAGGTTAACATCATTTTTCTCCAAGATGGAATTTTGTCACATGTCTATCGTGTAGTGTTCATTCATATCATTCATGATTTTTCGTTAACATAACTCTACACTGTAGATTGCATCACTATTGCATCAGTATGTGTATCAACACAGCTCAGGAGGGTTTAGGGTTTATGTATTTCATATATATATCAGAATTAAATATAAATAAATATGACATCATTTTCTTTAATCCCATCTCAGAAAGACAGTTAAAATGTCCCTTCTGTAATGCAGATCACACAATGTTCCTAAACATTTATTACAATGTCATCTGTTTGATCCATGGCATTAAGATCGTAGATCAGAAAAAAAAATCCTCTGTGTGATCATTTATTTTGCTCAGAGGCTACTCAGAGAGATTTTCATTCTGTCATTATGCATAGGAATAATTTTTTTTCCTGAATAATAACACCAAAAATCAATAAATCCCTGATAAAATGATAAAGCCAGCATGAAAAAGCACTTTAGTTCAAAAATATATGAAACAGCGCCCCCCCCTCCCCATTGCTAACTATTAGTACAAAGTTTTTTGTTTTCTGAGTGGTATGTGTATAGCATGTGTAGCGACCAAACTGTCACTCAACTAAATTACTCAGATTCAAGACATGATGTGTGGATGTGGGTGTAAAGTCCAACACATGCTTTTCCAGAAGTTAGAAACATTACACTTGTCAGGAACAGAAGTGGCACAAACGTACACCGAGTCAATATGTCTGGATGTCCACCGAGCTGGGAAAATACAGAGCCAACAGAGAATGGACGCAGATCCTCTGAATTATACATGAAGCAGAAGGAACAAAATCAACTGTGAAGTAGTGTGGCATGAATAAATGGTGCATAATTGATATAGTCGCTCTTACATTATGCATCCCTGTTCGCAAATCAGCATGTGGAGTTTTGACGCAAAGCAGGTCAGGGGATCTGAGGGATACAATGTCACTGATCTAATGATCCACGCTGTTAATGCTTTATGTAAATCTACACTGCAGGCGCCACCAGGCTTACATGTATCAACACTGCCACTAATACAAACAGAAGAGAAAGGATGGCCAGGGTGTTTTTCTCCTTGCTCCTGGGATTAGATTCATCAGTTTGCCTGTTTGATACACAGATCTGTACAACATACTGCTGAGATTTGAAAGGTATGTGCATTGCCTTACATATAATCCATGTCATTTTGTCTATGTAGATTGGGAGAAGATTTTACTTCAGGGAGGCATGATTAAAGCATTTTGATCCCTTGACCACGTTAAGGTAAAGCCATGAATATTTATAGTCCTTTCATAATCAGCAGGGAAGAAAAAACAAAAAAATGCTCATTAGTTCTCAGAAATCCCCATCTGTCAACTCACTAATGTGCATTTACTGTCACGTGACTGAGACTGGTTGCATAAAAACCCATGTGCTGCCTTGAGTTTTAGTTTGTTGGAGCAGAAATGTGTCATTCCTTGACAGTTAAGAGGAAATGAGTCCCTATGCATCCTAGAATGCAGAGATTCATCTTTTAAAAGTCATTTGTCTATTTTTGCCTTACTAACAGATGGCTGCCATTTGAGGGAAGGGAGTCATGCGAGTTTCCTTAAAAGCACAACTGAGAATAGGCTAATTAATTGCTTGTTTTTGGCAGAAATAGTACGACAAATTAATAAAAACCAGCTGGTCACTCTGGCCCCCCTGGCAGTGTCCTACACCTCTGCCTCTGGAAACATCACATTTCGTGGTGAAGTAAATTGGAATCCAAATGAAAATCACATGAATATTATGTGAACAGTTTATAAACATACAGCATTCTGACATAAATATACACAACATGCATATTTAGCAGAAATTATAGCATGGTTATGTATAATTCACAAAGTGAGTTTTAGTGTACGGACTGCTTTAATAAAGGCATTCCCATGCCATATACTTTACGGATGTAAAGCTATTACATTGCATATTGTCGCATGACTTAATGACACATAGCAGACCTTTTATGCACAGCGACTAATAAATAAGGAACAGCATGCAGCCAAAGGGACAATGGGAAAATGCAATAAAAAAATCAGAGGTCTTAGAGTAAAAACAAATAAAAGAGGTAGGGTGACAGAGGCAGTTATTAAAACCCTCTAGAACGGACTACAAATTACAGTCGATCCCGAAATAGACCATGTGATGAGAGGCCTTCCTGCGAGTGTAGTTGGAGCAGGCACAGACAAAACTTTTAGTGTCGATAGACAAGAGGTCACCAGAACTGCAACTGGAGATGGAAGTCCCTTGGAAACCAGGGTCGAGAGCCAGCTTTGGACGAATCTTCCTACCGGAGGATTGTAGACTTAGCTTCCGGTAGGTACTCCCCTGAGCCTCCTGGACCTCCCTCTTAACCTCCCATTTGGCTGCTCCAACAAAGCAGGCAGAAAGAAGATTAGTCTCCACAGTGGACTCATTGACTGGAGGGGCAAACTGGTGTGTTCTCTGTGGGTGAGGGTGAAATCAATGCAAAGGAAACCAGTTAGCCTGAGTCTTTGAGCTGAGCAGAGATAGGAGGGGTTCTTGAGGTCGGCCCAGACTAAGAATGGGTGATTTGAGCCTTCTAGCCAGTGCCTCCACTCTAGAAGTGACAGCTTGCATGTGACAATTGCCAGCGTTATAGTTTCTTTCAGCAGGAGTAATACGATGGGAGAAGAAGGTACGGTGATTTTCTGGATGGTGATAGTGGGCTGGGATAAGACTACCCCTATCCCAGAGTTCAGGGCATCAACTTCTACTGCAAACTGGAGGAAAGTGTCAGGGTGACTCAAAACTTGAGCAGTGGTTAACAATTTAATTAATTCAATCCAATGAAAGCCGAGTTGGCCTCAGATCTCTCCCCACAAAGGACTCTTTAGGGGACGTTAGCTTGGTTAAAGGGGCAGCTAAATGACTGTGGTTGCAGATGGACCTCCTCTAGAAATGAGCAAACCCCAAAATGTGAGGATGCTTATAATTCAACAGCAAACAGTTTCACAGTCTAAGTGGCCAGAGAGGTAAAAGACAGCACATGATTTCCAGCAATGAACAGCATCACAGAGACTTTACCAACCAAAGGACTTACAGATAATACACGAGGGGCAACCTCCGGCGCAGACGGATGAAGCAGATAAGGAAGTGAAAAAAACGTGCAGTTCATAGGGTGGCCCCTGGAGGTTGACTCCAAAAGAACACAAATCCCTATAGACTCCCATGTTAAAATGATCAACTTTAGAAGTGAATTACACAAGTTCAAAGTCTCGTACACACTACGGTTTTGGTGAAAAATCAGTCATGTTGTAACGGTATGGAGGGTGACTTTTTTTCTTAATAGCTTATTTTCATTTTATCTACATTTCAAATTGTGCATTTTTGAGGGCGTGGCCTCTTGACCGACTTGGCCCACCCACAGCTCTAAGTGTGTTCCGCGTCTTTTCCCATTTTTGCATGAGCGAGGAATTATTGGAGGAGTTTGGCGAGCACAATTCGAAAGTTCATAAGTACATTGGCACAGAGAGCTTATCAGAAAGAAGACCAGAAGAGTGCAGCAACTTCTGCACAGGATAGTATAAGAAAGCATCAATTTCAGCACTGGACAGCGTCACAGAGACCCAAGCAGCCACAGCATTAACAGACAACAATTTCAGCACTGGACAGCGTCACACAGACCCAAGTAGCTGCTGCATTTACAGACAACAATTTCAGCACTGGACAGCGTCACACAGACCCAAGTAGCTGCTGCATTTACAGACAGCAATTTCAGCACTGGACAGCGCCTAAGAGATTTCCCCAGCCACAGGCCTTTTAAACATTCACAAAAACAGTTGATGCTGCAACGTCAACACCAGTAAGAATCCCTGAGACCTAGGCTGACAAAAGATACTGTATACACTACCAGAGAGAGATCACAGAGATTTTACCATCTGATCAGATGAACAGATTATGCATCAAATTTAGCACCAGCCAGTGTCATAGTGACCTTACCTCTCAGAATACTTAGGCCTGGTATATAGATACACTGTGCAATATTTGCCTGTCCCTGACAAAAGATGACGGTATCTTTTGTTATGGCTCTAAATCTGTGGTCCTATGTCACTCAGAAAGACAGGTTCAAAGATGGCTGTCTGTTAACTAACCAATAGAAATGCAGCGGGAAATGATGCAATGATCAGGGCGACACGAGCACTAAACCCAGACAAATACTTGACATGGAGGTTAAACACTGTAGAGGTTTGTAGGATTGCAACAAAGAGGAACACCTTGTCGAAACCATGCATGCATGATGTGTCCTCCGGCTCTAAATTGATATTTTCAGTACTACCAATTCAGCAACACCAGAAAAGGCCCTCCTGGCTCTCATTGAAATAGTAGTTGGTGTACTGTAATATTTTATCTAAACTGCATGTTTCCTCTGAAACTGATATTTCTCGATACCCTTTCTCCATCAGGATTAGAATGTAAAAGACACAAAAGTGTCACAGAAACGAATGAGTCAAAAATAGAAAGATCTGAATGAGATATTTCTATTCAATCTATAAAAAATATAAGGTAAAGCGCCGAGCTCAGATGGAGTAGCAATGCTATCCATCAAGGGAAGTAGTGCTCACAGGCAGACCCATCACACTGTGCCAGTCCAGCAGACGATGTAAATCATCATAATAGTTGAATCATATTGACTCCAACTTAGGAATGATCCATATAGTTGTTCACACAACTCATGTTTATGGCCTAAAAAGTGATGGGACAGCTTATTTTCAATCTGCTGAACATGCATTATTAAAACCCCTTCTTTGCAAGACAGTGATTTGAAGATGCCGACAAAATGTGACGCATTAGAACATGCATGTAGGGTTTATTTGGAAAAATGTCCTGAACGCTTTCCACTATATTGTTGTTTCCCAGGGAAAGGATTGGTTTAGATTCTTACTTGAGTTCAATTTGTAAAGCTTCAAATTATGTTATACATTATCTCAAGGGACTTTAGAGAACTATCTCCACAATTGGGGGAAAAAAAAACTTCTTCAGGCCAGAGTCAGTGTGAACTACTGTCCAACTGAACTGGTTGGACCAGAGAGAAGTTGGGAAATGATGGACAGTGGAATTTGGAACAGGTAACGGCTGCGTAACCAACATATACCGGTGTAAAAAGGACATACTAAACATCTTCTGAGTTCTAATGACAACTGAAGTCTGCCATAGGTTCTCCTGCACGCTCAGAAGGGTGAGAGGGAGGTGATGGATACAACATGCAACTTCACCTGCAGATGTCACCAATTCTGCACCTCTAAACCAAGATTCAGTATTTTTAGTGCGGACTTCGGCAGGCAGTATGAAAATGCACCATTTTCTCCTGAATTACACGAAATCAGACAAACCACTCTCTTGTACCTCCAATGTTGTTGCACTAAATTGCTCTATTTCCCAGTTGCCACTTTGTGATTCATGCTGAAGGTCTGGAAGTGCTGAATTAGTTGTTCTATCTACATAAAATGGATACCGTTAAAACCTGAGTGATAATTGTTTTATCACAGCTCTCGCAAACACTGACAATTTTCAAACTTTACATTCATCTTAAGGTTCTGCTGTGCATTTCTTTCCTGTGCACAGTGGGTAACAGAGATAGCCCAAAATACTACAAGCTGTTGTGACAATAACAATACGAGTTAGCTGGCACAAACACGAGTTCTAACATTCTGGCAGCGGGAATAATATGCCACAATATATAACCAATATATCTGTCTCCACCAAGGTGCTTATACTTAAATGAGTAGAGTGTGTCACCATTACTTCCAAAACAACAGAACCCATTTCAGTGTCATTTTGTGGAGGGATGGTCCATAACAAAAGGCAGAGTCCTTGCATTAAAGTGGATCCAGGACATGCCTGATAGATAAGGCATTAAGCGCTGATTGAATGGTTTGCGCTCCTCAAGTGCATACAAACAAATCAGCTCGTGATAAGGATAAAATTACATTGGAGTCTGAGTGCTCATACCTCTGCCTTGTCTAATACCCTATTCCATCCGTTTTGAGTTAGAGCTCTATGCACCGTGCTGTACAACTAATGTTCAAAAGCCCTGTGACTAATTGATGTAATTCAATAGATTCTGATGTGATTAGAAGGTTGATTAAGGTTCAATTTACTGCTGTAGGCTCTATGAACTGAAGAGGACAAACTCATAATATTCAAACATAGTGTTGCGTCTGCATTACCTTACATAGGTCCCAAGTGTTAATTGCTGCAGTCAAAATACTCACAGCTGTAATAGCTGCTCTCTTCAGCCTGTTTTGGCCCGTTCTGAAAAATGCTCTGTTTTGAGGGGGTGTTGCAGAACTGCTTTCTGAGCAATAAGCCGATACCAAATACTTCTTGCAAACTTGTAAACACTTGTGGAATATTTCCATCATAAATGGATTTCATCCGCAACTCTCTCCTATCCCGTGAGGTTTTGTAGCTGGTGCAAAGATGTTTGTAAGGACGTGGGGGAGGGTTCGGGTTATGGGGCACATCTCTCTCTCTCCCTCTATCTCTCTCACACACACACACATACACACACACAAACAATGCACTCCATTGCGACACGAGATGTGCTGGATCCAACAAAAAAACGTTCCGATCCCGTGATAGGTACCAGAACATATTCTGACTGGATACAGTAAAAATTAAGCCCTGCCCAGCAATATGTGTACTAGAGATGCTTAACGCTCCAATGAGGGATCTCTGCTGAAATCAGCACAGAGCCCTGCTATGGAGAGGAAACAGGAGTCCAGAGTGGGTGGTAACTCACTTGTGACATAGGAAGTGCGACGATTTTAGCACAGGGAATTTTCCCTAATCCTTCTCTTACCTTCGGGCCTGTTGTGGCTGAGGGGGGTTAGAGGACTTGTTCTCTGGCCGGAGGGTCGGGGGCTCGATTCCTGCGTCTCCCCATTCCTCATGCTGAGGTGTCCTTGGGCAAGACACTGAGCCCCACGTTGTCCCATAGATACAAAGTGCTGCAAACAGAAGCACAGTATGAATGTTTATGTGACTGTAAAATACCACAGAAATAAATTCAAAACTAATGCAACCACTTATACATACAGAATGTAGAGCTCAGTAATATTTATCTATCTGGTGAAGGACATATTGCACCTGAGGATTCCATGCCCTCCACTTCCAAGCACATTAGAGAATCTATGGTAGTCTTTAGTTATTAGAATTCCAAAGGTGTTTAGTTTGTCCATTCTGGTCCACTGTCAAACGTAGTGGGGCAACAAGTAGCCTCTGTACAGAGGGCCTATACCTTATGTAGATTTAAAAGACTCTCCGGTATACACACCTCATATATTTAGGTTTTTATCCATGTGTAAAATCCTTAGTATTATGCTTATAAACTCCATTCCTATCTAAACAAATGTCATATTTCCATTAAAAGACCACATGTTCAAATACTCAAGATCTCAAATGTGTTATGTCATGTCATCTTCTACTGCCTATCCGGTATTCTGGGTCACAGGCTATTTCTACCAGCGCACATAGGGCCATTGGGGGTATCAGTGTCAGGGCCAGTGACACTGCAGCAGGGTCCGAGTGGGATTCTAACCATTGACCTTTGCCTCCAAAGGGGACTTCTCTAACCACTGAGCCATTGCTGCCCCCATCTCAAATGTGTTTAATCCTTAAATGAAAACAAGCCACATGTTAGAAGGTCTGCTGTCATTTTAGCACATCAGAAATTCAGCCTGTATGTGGTGTGTCATCACGCACATTATATCCTCACACTGACAGGCACATAACATGTAGCCTCACATGGTAGGTTTCACCATGGGACTCATTAAAACCTCTATCCAAAAAATGACAATGCTGGTTTTGGATCGGCTTGAATGGGTGAAAGTCCAGACTATATGTGTGCAGCTGCAAAGTTTGTAATGCTTTTCATTGCACTTGTAAATCAATTGTAATTAAAGTGGGGAAAAAAAGAGCCTTTCACTGTCAGACAACCGCTGAATGAGCGACGTGTGTCATATAAAGGTTTGTCAGGCTCGGCATGAGCGCCCGATAGCAGCTGATAGACGTGTTGATGAATTGTCATTGGGATGTGAGAGAGCAGACGGCAGAGACGATTGATCCAGCATCTGCGCTCTGATAGACTGACACCCTGTTAAACTTTCTGCTCGCTGAAAAACTCATGATCCCCGAGTCGAATCTTTGTCTAGCTGCACTCCCTCTGAAGGAGGATCATTACTTTGATCTAACAAAAGATTTTAACACCTCTGAAGCTTTACGAGGGCCGTGTTTTCTATTTTTCAAAAGATTTGAAGAAATACTTTGAGACTTTGCTCCAGGCAAAGCACATCGTGGCTGGTCAAGAACAAAATTCCACGGCAATTACAAACATCTATCGATAAAATGACAACTTACAAAAACAACAATTACAACAACCACAGCTCACATTTACAACTCATATGCGCATTGATAGAAGATGAAAACATTTGTGGGCTGAGAAAGTCTCATAGTACTACCTGCTGTTTCTGTCTGTCCGTCCCTTTCAGGGCCAAGGCTGATGTAGAGCAGGGCTGCACAATTATTTTTCAGGGCGGCAATTCTAAAATAATTATTATAAAAGAAGAAATTATTGAAAATATAATTAGCATGCCTTTTTCTGCAAATACGTACTTAAGTATCAGCTATACAACATCCTATCAAGAAACTCAATTGCAGACGGGTCTGTGAAGATTCTCAGTCACCCAGGTCTTGGGCAACAAGGTGCACACAAGCACCCTTCATCAGTTCTGCTTAACTAAGGGGGAGGCACAGGTACATAACACATAGTGCTGAGTCGCTCTAACAGAAAACAAGCAGAGTCGTTATGTAAAGTAATCCCTAGAGTAAAGGGGAAATGTCATCACTCAACTCAATCAGAGACCAGTTGCCTCTGCACACCTTCTGCTTTGCTTAATCAAATGCAGACATCTTTAATGCCGACTTAGAGACAAGACCGTCCCCTGTGAGATGCTGGTGCCAACAATGGAAAAAAGAAGAAAAATGACACCATAAAATACATAATAAGGAAATAAACTAAAAACGACTTATTATACACTCAACGCTCAGCACCAGTCATGCATTTGTTAGCGCTCGTCTGAAACAGGGGACTCCAAATTTACAGCTTTATCAGCTGCATTAACAACATGAAAATCCCCAGCCGCTTTGACTCCTCTGCTCCTGTCATGTTCATGTTGAACGTGACAGATCACACAAACACAGCTAATAGATTTCTATTCCAAATAAAGACATCTTGTTGAAGATATTTTTTAGGTTCACAGTAAAAACCGTGCCATGTGTCCTCAACCTGTGGAGCCGCACCGGACCGTCGTGTGCAATGGTTCTGGTCCTGTGGGCTGTATAATGTGGCCCACAGGCCAGGGGTCCTCATGAGTGCTCTCTATCTTATGATATCTTAAACCACCCTCTACTTTTCAGAGCTATCCCTTTCCTCTCTCACACACACTGCAGTGTATGCAGCATTGACAGACACATCGTCCCCTCTGTTGGCAGGTCAAAAGGCTTGGGACCACCACCCACCTCTGGTAAGGCTTAATCCTGCATGGCTTTCAGATGCACATGGTTCAGACTGCTGAGGACAGCCTTTATTTTTTTTACGTTCTCAGTCTCTCTCTCTGACTCATACACACACACCCACACACTCACTCTCCTGTGTGATGACACACACACACACACACACAATCAAACAAATAAAGCACTCCGAACCCAACTAAAAACAATGTGAATCTGGCACAAATGAAGCCCTGCAGGGCAGTATATGTACTAGAGCTGCTTCATGCTACTATGAGGGGCCATGTTGGATCTCAGCTGAACTATAAACGTGGCCCCCGTCCACTGTTGGTGTAGAGCTCCACAATTCCGAAACCCCCTAAGAGATCAAACATGTCTTTTGTAGCTTAATCACATACAATACGTTGAGTTCAGAGATTCAGGGATTTCAGAGGTTCAGGTGCTTTTCAACAAGCATGAGGTACATTTATATGTAGATGTATGCAGATGACAGTGTGGGAATTTGAATTGGCTTAATATGCTGTTCATTCATTTTAGTTGTCATAATGCTTCTGCAGTGCTACCTAATAATCTTGAAGGCTTTTGTGCCAGTAACTTGCAAATGTACTCCATGATACGCCAGAATAAAACTTAAAAAATAAACGGTCCTATTGGTCCGAGTGGACACAATGGCACCAAAGGCACCAGAAATCGCTGAAGTGCCCTTCACCCTGTGTGCACATGCAGTGGAGTCAGTGAGTTATGTGATCTTCAGCTGATAAAAGGCAAATATACGCTTGTTGGCCCTTTGGCCTGAGCCTGTTGTAATGGCCTCTTCTCCTTTTTGAGCCATCATCTCAGACAGTGCAGGACTCCCGCACCAGCATGCTGACACAGAGAATGAGCCGAGTCGGAGAGCCTGCCACTCTGCTTTACTCTGCTTAGTTGTTCTTTCAGATTTGATCAGCTGTGAGTGTTCTGATTACCTTTCAAGGACCAAACCACTGTTCTGACATGATTGTCTCGTATCCTTTCAGGCAGTTATTGATTCTCTGCATGTATGAACCCAGGAGAGCGTCATTACAGAGGTGACTGAGTTCTCCGAGCGTGGGCTTCAGAATTAGTCCACTCCCACTGAGAATATTCTGTATTCTATACTTTATGTATAATTTTACATAATGACACAGTGAATCAATAAAAGCAGACGCACTATTTTATGATCAATCAATTTAGATAAACAAATAAAATAAATACATGAATACCTGATGTTGTGCTGGGCGTGGATCCCTCACATGTGACTCTCCCTGAGGTTTCCATTTATTTTTATTTCTCCCTGTTAAAAGTTTTTTCCCCCTGGCAGCTTTTCCCTGACACTTGCTGAACGTCTAAGGACACCATGTGGGCTCTGTGTGAATGTGGGCTTCAAAAATAAAATGTAATTTGATTTGATTAAAAGTTTGATTTTGCTATGTGTAATCCAGCCTTTTGAGTATCAAGGCTGAGTGGGTTTTGAAACTTTCACATCTTACTCTCTTATAGCTTTAACTGCTGCATGCTAATGAAAATCGATGGAACTATATTCTGATCATATAGAAACTATTTGTGGATCTGCCGGTGGGACCCCACAATCTCAAAGATATAATCAAGTTCAGTTCTCAATGATTTTGCTCAGACATTTTGAGCATAAAATGCTGTTCACTGATTTACCAGCCTATAATGTAACTAAATTAACTTTGATGGTCAAGGAGAGTAAAGTAAATTAATTAAGACATGGGACTGTTTTCACAATTTATCTTGAACAAAGTTGGAAAAAAGTTTTTCTTGCTTTAGTTACGGAAACTTCATAGGCTGTGTCGTGCTTGAAAAGGCCCTGCTGGACAATGCTAATCCTCTTTTAAGGAGTTTGCCCCATGATTCAAAGTGAAGGAGTCAAGTGGCTCTCAAAATGCCAACGGTGAACCGATCATCTCAGAGCAGTTTTCAGTCTCCTTGGTTTCGTCAGGTCAGTTAAACAACTTCAACTCACTCATTTCAAATGTCCACGCAGTTAAAGAGTCGTCTTAAATACCTGAGTTGAGATAACGTCGATATACAATGGAAAGCATTGAAGAAACATATTCGCAGGTGGAGGAGTCTAAATCAACAGTCGGCGATGCAGATCGATCATAGCAGATTCACTGACAAAGGGAACGATGGGAGGCCTTTGCCGCTTAAACTGTCAAATCGGTGGGGTGTGTATTACGAGGGTGTGTGGGGAGTGACACGCATCCCATGATTACAGCAGCACAGCTCGAGTCGGCTGAGTGAACAAGCTCAATCGTGTGAGGGATCATTTGGTCACACACTCATTACGTTCTACTCTTTTCTGTATGTTTTCACAACAAATAATTAGTGCGTTAGTGCACAGTTGGAGTCACATGGATTTATATCATCATCTTTTTTCTTTTTGATGGAAAATATACGGTAAAGCTGTGAGTGATATTCGGTTAAGTCGGCATAAAGTCATTCTAGCAATGTATTCATTTATGTATTTTAACCTTTTGCAAACAACGGCAACAACAACAACAACACTAATACAACACAAGTGGGCCCTTCTGTGAGGTCACCATTTTTACACTGCTTTTATGACCCATAATGGAGAAACTAAAGGCTTTTGTTTTGAAAGAGTTTTTGACAGTTCAGCATGCTGACAGGGGAAATGGGATTATTCAACTAGAGACCGCAAATTTGCTAAATCCTACACACTGTACCTTTAGGTGTTACGTACCTGCATCAAGTAAATATTGAACATATCAGTAAAAAACAACAACATTGTAACAAGACTGACGCATGTGGACTATTTGTGTAAATGAGTACCAATACAGTTGTACTGTTCACCATCTAACAAAATTAACGGGCAGTTTTGAATTCATGCCAAAATAGTTGTCTATGCGTGATTCTTTTTCTTTGTTTTCTTACTTATTAATTAATGTTCTTTTTCTTTTGTCTTTTGGAGAGAACTGAACGACGGTCCAGATATGCCTAGAGGGATTGCTGCCGGAGAGTCTGTCATTATAGTATCTGCATCTTAGTCGAAAATGATCCATGCCATGTTTTCCTCCAGGCAGCCCGCAGCTGCAGCTGCACTCAAGGACCTCATGAAGTGCAGAGGGGGACCTCGTTCAGATCTGTCTCAGGTGATATGATCACAAAAGCGCTCAGTTCACATCTGGCATTCCAGTGTGTCTCCAGACCACACAAGATCAGATTCCTCTTCCCCTCTATAACGAATCGTGTGCGGCAACAATTTTCTGAAAGGTGAAAGACATACGTCTTGAAAATTGCTGACACCAGGTGGCCAGTGATGGTAATCTAGCTGACCTGATCACTTTGATCAATCATTTTCACTCACTTCTTGGACTGACACAAATATTCCCCGCCGATAATGCCGACACACGCGTCATCTCTAACAACGCGGGCTGTGAAATACAACGTTGAGAATTCGATGCAGCTTTTCCTTTGAAAACGTTTGAATATGAATGTGAACACCTGTGGCATTTCTAGATATATGCATTTAAAGGGATAATAAAAAATAAACGAATATCTAATCTAAAGTCAATTATGTTTTTGGACAGAGATGGGATTGTTTTTGTTTTAGTCAGATCTCAGTTTGAGGGGGGAAAAAGTTTTAATGGTCTTACCTTGACTTGTAAATATCTGTGACTCCTTATTCTTACATCATTTTAGTTTCAAAATATTTACGTTTCAAAACGTAGTCTTCCATTTTGGTAGTCAGGCGGAGGAAACCACAAAAGCAAACAAATTGCCGGCGCCATTTTTTTAGGATCTCATGCAGCGTTTCTTCTTCTCTGCATAATACGAACAGCAGCAACAAGTACCTGTGTGCTCACATGTGCCCCCCCCCCAGGAGAGGCAAGGTATTGCTTACCTCCCCTGGTACATTTTCACTGGGGCTTTATTTTCAACCAATGCGACCAAACACCAAACACACACACCGAGAATATACAAAAACCAGGCTATGGAAAGTTATAGTGTCTAATGAAAGTGTTTGCAAACATTATATCGGCCACACTCAAAGAGACAGCAGCACACACACACTTTACATGGCACACCAACGCTGTCAGTGGGGGATTGCGCAATCCTGTTTGAACCAGAAATACAAAAATTAGGTGATTTTGACTTTAAAAAAATGATGAGAATGATTAAGAACATGTGGAAAACAAATTCATAGTTTCATTGGTGGACAAATAGCAACATGTATTACTTTTTATTATAATTATTA
This sequence comes from Chascanopsetta lugubris, assembly GCA_016785325.1. Classification (NCBI taxonomy): domain Eukaryota; kingdom Metazoa; phylum Chordata; class Actinopteri; order Pleuronectiformes; family Bothidae; genus Chascanopsetta; species Chascanopsetta lugubris. The sequence goes on along the minus strand of JAFBJT010091946.1, from coordinate 8,317 downwards.
TTACTTATTTGTGTTTTGTTTTTTCCTACACTTAGATGATCATACAACTGGTCGTAGATGATGTCACGTATCTTAACACAGCCAGGAGAAGGGTCTGACAGGGTCCAGGGGCAAATTCAGATTCTGGTCACAACAGGGTTGTTCAGGGGCCATACACCCTTCTTGTCTATTGTGTCAATCAATCAGTCAATCAATCAATCAAAATGCCTACATTTACATACTGTCCAACATCCTCTGTCCCTAGATCGAACCTTAACAAGAGTTAAAAGGACACCCCCCCCCCCCCCCCCCCAAAAAAAAGGACCCCCCCCCCCCCCCCCCCCCCAGCCCCAACAGGAGCTCTGCATTAATTTACATCATCACACCATTATGGGGGCTAAGTGGAGACCACCGCACCTCGCACTGTGCGCAGTGTCGTCCACAATAAATCCAATAAGCTCGAGAAAGCATAGCAGCTCTCTCTGTCCTCCAGAGTGGGGCTCATCAAAGACAGACTATTGTGGAATGAACGGAAGGTGCTTCGTTTGATATGGATCTATTTTGGGGTCGTTATAAGCTGCAGAAGCCCCTGGAGAGAAACGCCTGTGTTATTATTATTATTATTATTATTTTTATTATTATTATTTCCTGCTATTACGGGACGTGTTCCTGCCTCACGATCCAGCGGCTGTGCGTTCTGACGTCGGCGCTAGGATCCGGAGGAATGACCCCTCTCTCTCTCTCTCTCTCTCTCTCTCTCTCTCTCTCTCTCTCTCTCTCTCTCTCTCTCTCTCCCATCTCTCCCTCTCCCTCCCTCCTCTCCCTGCGAGGCTGTTTTAAAGTCTCTGCTTGACTCGGGCTCACGCGTTACTTCCTGGATGGATGGAGGAATGACAAGCGTGCAGCACCTCTCCATCAACGCGAGCACCACCACCACCACCACCACCACCACCCCCGACACCGACCCTCTCCTCTCCGCGTCTCCCCAACGCGCGCATCCTCCCTCCGCCTCGGTCGCAGCTCCGGCTCCATAGACGCCGTGTGGACCAGCACCACCAGCACCACCAGCACCACCAGCACCACCACCGCCGCCGCTCCAGCCTCCTCTAACCCACTTTCCCTCTCTTCTGCATCCCGCGCGCGCCTCCATCACCTCCAGTGTCACCGTGTTATGCTCATATCCGGGAATATCGGGGGGATTCGGGGACGGAAAGACAACCCACTCGTGCGCTAACTCCATTCTCAGCACCGGGCATTGTCTGGTCCTCCGCTCCGTCTCCGGCGCTGGTTTTTACGCAGCGCAGGCGACGCCGCTGATTTGACCGCAGAAGGTGGAAAAAAAAACTCAACAGTTGTTGGCGCTTCTTGTTTGCATGTCGACGGGCGTACTACTACAATGTGGAGGCTACTGCGATCGTGCTGTTGCTGCTGGTGGATTTTCTTGCTCCTGTCTCCAGCCTGCGTGCTCCTCCGGGCCGACTGTCATCCCGGTAAGTTGCATGCACGACAAGTCCAACACCGACCCATGTCATGCCCCCCCCCCCCCCCCCCCCCCCCCCCCCCCCCCCCCCCCCCGCCCCCCTGTCATCGCCCCCCCCACCCCCCCCCCCCCCTCCTTCCATTCCAATGACGGGGGAAGGAATGGGAATCATCAGATCAATCACCTCTAATGCCGGCACTGGAAATAGGCTGATGGGACAAAGTCAGGTCCCTCCTTCACCATCAACTGCCACCGGTCACTGGCATTGGACGTTGGCGCTGTTTGGATTGACGCGCATCCACACTGAACAGTCGGGAAGGCAAGAAGCAGTTGCGGATGTTAGTGCAGCTTGGTGACACGTTTGAATCCACCCATCAAGACACCCGGTCCATCACAGAAGTCATTGATTTCATCCCTCCAGTGGAGTTCCACCTTTTTATACACTCGCATTTCAGTCATGTAAATAAGAGTAACATTCGTGGAAGAAGGTAGTCAAAGGCAGAAATGTCATCTGGAGCCGGGGATGGACGGGGTTGCCAGTTGAGTCAGGGATTCTGAACGGTGGAGGGAGATGTGATGCTTTGTGAGCCGCCGGCACATGAGGCAAAGTGTTATCTCGGCGCCCGAGGCAAGACAGCAGGACAGAGGGGATTCTTCACGCTCAGACACTCAACCTAAAAAATACAGTCAAGAGAGGCGCAAACCCTCGTTAGTGTTTGGGGCTTGTTGTGTAATGCCCCCGCCAGGGGCCCACGGGTAATGAGATCCGACCCTGTGCCCACATGGCACACGGTCAAAATGCTTTGTCATCCATATATTTTTCTAAGTGTGTAAATGTCTGTCTAGTTTATAAAACAGAAATGGGAACAAAACCCCACGTTGGTTTTCAACAGGGAACCCTCCTCTCCATTTGTAAAGAGCAATGATCCCCACCATGGGGGCCACAGTGTCCAGTGTCTAAACCCGGAAGATTCAGTGGCTTCCGAGAATCACTACCTTTATTTTAGTTGTTTCCTCCGTCATACTGCAAGGGGAGGAAATCAAAGAGACCAGATTACAAAGCAAATCCTGCAAAATCAAATTTGACCTTGACCAGATGTGTGTAGTCTTACACTCCTCTTGCAGGGGGTCACCCCACAAATGTGTCTGGGACACTTTAACAGAGCAATCCCATTGTATCTGTAGGCGTCCCTACGTCCATGCAGGCTGTCACGGTTGGCGTTACACAGATTATGTTGTTACCCTGGATCTCCATCTGGGAGCATCTTTTTTTTCATGCATTTGTGACGCTCCCGTGATGGAATACGATTCAACAAAGGCTTGAAAATGTGCGAAAGATGGTTAGACAGTGGGCTGTTTTATGTCGACATCATCTTGGGTGTGACTGAGATGAAAGTTAAATTAAAGGCAATGACAAAATGGCTAAATGACAATTGTGAAATACATGATCATGTCTTTAGAAATTCACCCTCACATTGTGGAATTGTTGTGTTACGTCCCAATATTATTTTGTTACAATATTCCGTTTCGCTCTCAACCTGGTGTGTAATCGGTGGGGTGAACCGGACAGGCGTCACTGCTTCTACCATTTTCACTGATCAATGGGAGAACATTAATGACAATGACAATAAAACCTGCACTGGATAATGGTCCGTAAATGTCTCCCAAACCTCCAACACAGGGAGCCACTAGTAATGATGAGATTCATCAGCACTCGTGTTGCATATTCCTCGAGCCGTCTGTCGAAATGACACGTTTTCACAGACCCAGTTAGTCAGACAGTATTAGCCTAGTTTTTGCCTCGCCTAGATTAGCTCTTATACACGTCTTAAGCCGCATCGAGAAACACACACACCACAAACACACAGACGCATGTACACACACACACACACACACACACACACACACACACACACACACAATGTGAGAGAGAGTCAGAGGCAGCTTTAAATGCAGCTCCACTGACCACTGAAATGTCACTGTTTTTACAAGACTATAGCAGTGATCATATACGGAACATCAGTTTGGGAAATGGAGCTGTCGTGCCCCTTCAGCCCCTCCATTTTTTATTTTGCATTCCATCTGATCTCAAATCTGGAGAGAAATCAAATCAAGTGAGCCTAGAAGCAAAAGAGAGGGATGCGGTGATGGATGGATGGCACGGATGGAGATGGAGCTGTGGATAGAAAAAAAGACGACAGGATAAAACAGATAGGTTCAAGCAAAGCCTGGAGAATTTATCTGTGATTTTTGTTGTTGTTGTTGGAAATTAAATTGCTTGGTAATAACAGATGAATTTTTTTTCACAATTTATACAAGAGAATGCAATAACGTATTTTAGTCATGGTTGAGAATTTAATCATAATTCTTTGGTTCCATAGAAGGTTAAACTGGCCGAGGTATGAGGGCATTCGATCTACGTAACAGCTGATTAAAGCATTTATTTATTTTGGATTAAGATAAAAAAAAAAAATGGAACTTAACATGTGGAACAGTGGGGAGGGTCTTCTCTCACAAATGGCACATGTCAAAATCGTCACCTACTCCGGCAAAAGCAAAAAAAAAAATAAATCAATAGAAAGATCTAAAGGCATCTTTTGGTGCCATGAAAATCGATCTGAAGTAAAGTACACCCTGTGCATAGGAAACAGACAGGCGGGCGCATGGATTTTCATTTGTCAGATTGTGATGCTTTACCGACACGTCGAATGTCTAGGGAGGTACGGATTGTCGCTGTAGGGCAAGTCCACGGCTCAGAACTCAGACATTGATGACCCCCCCCCCCCACCCCACCCACCCCCCTTATTTGACCCCTGCTTTCACTCCCCTCTGCCCTCGGCTCTGACACATGTTGCCATGATACCGGCTTTGAGCAAGACTAACGTGGCGGGTTCACATTTGAACGGCTGGCGGATGATGTAGAAACAGAGACGCGTGTGGTGGCCATCAGCATCCACAGGCTCTGAGTGCCGTTCTTCTCGCCTCCGTCATGCTTTGCTTTTCCATGAGTAAGGCTCGGGGCTTTGGAGGTTGGGTTTGAGAGGCAAGATCTGCTTTCCTTAACACTGCAACATTCCAGTAACCAAATAACTACATTGGTGATTAAATTGATCAATCGATCAATAGTTAAATGTAATTTTGAAAATGAGTACTGAGCATCTCATAATTACAGGACCTACGTAAGTGTGATGATGGAGGTAAAGGTTCAGCAAAGATCCACATTTTCTTTTCAAATATGCAAATGCACTAAATATGAGACATTTTTGTTGGTTAATTAAAAATGTATCAACTTGTTTTGGCAACTTTAGACAAAACACTGATGATGTTTGACGCTTGAGATGTTGTTGTGAAGATATTTCGCTCAGATACTGAAATGTTCACGAGGGCTCTCGTATACTGAGTATGCCTCTTGTTCATCTCCTGTATGCATTGTTTCCTTTTCCTAGTAGTTGTTTTCCCCCCATGTCTGTTTTGTTTAGCTGGTTCTTTTCTCAAAACAGAGTCAAACGCAAGAAATATTCTCTACTGATCGGTCAGAAAAAAAGAAGTCCGAAATAGACGGCTGCGATTTATTTTACATCATGCATTTGCAGTTTCGTATTTTACCGCCTTCATCCCTGTAGTGGCGACGTCCTCAGCTGGAAGGCTGTTGAGTCTGCAGATAAAGCCATGGGCAAGGGCTTTGTCCTCTGAGCTTCGTCTGGAGTGCACCTTAATTATGTCATTCCTCACTTAAAGCAACACTTGAAGTCATTACACCGAGCAGCCCCCCCCCCCCCCCCCCCCCCCCCCCCCCCCCCCCCCCCCCCCCCGCCCACCCCCCCTATTATACGAAAGACCCGCGCTGTTACCGCGGCCCTCTGGTCGTTCACATTACATCCGACTGTCAGCCACAAAAACATCTGTTCGGGGGCGGGATGGAAAGCATGGTAACTTCACCGCGGGGCAACCACTCGCTGACACAGGGCATCACTTTTCCTCCCCCCCCCCCCCCCGGGACCCCTTTTCCCCCCCCCCCCCCCCCCCCCCGTCTGCGGTGTGTGGTGTCAGTGTTGAGGCATCATGCCGCTGTCACTGCGCTGTACTTCAGCCCTGGGTCAAGCAAACGCTCAAGAGAAAGGGATGAGAAAGAAAAGGGGGAAAACCGAGAGGACAAGGAAGGATAGAGATGTTCTGCCTCCGATCCGTCGCTTCCTACAGTGAAAAATGAACGGCCCCTGTCGCTTCTGGCTGGGAGGAAAAACAGAGCCGTTATTGTAATCTCACCAGTGCCTGGGCGTGCACATCAACCCCCCCCCCCCCCCACCCCACCCCCCCACGCGCTCACACCATTCCTTTCATCCGTCTCCTATTATTTTTTAACTCATCCTCCTTTTCTCTGTTGTGGGCATTTGAGTGCACCTTTGTGCTCTTTTAATTTTAAACTCCTAAGCAGGCCTCCATGTCACAAACCTTTCCCCTTGCCTTTCTGTCACGGGGATATGGGGGAAAGGTTGACATTTAGGGGCGAAATTGGATATGCTTCACGGCCTTCAGTTGCCAACATTATCGTCGTCATCATCTGAGCGCTCACTGCGCTATTATCTGCCTTCAACTGTGGTCAGAAAAGCGCTAGCATGTCGGCTCATGGGTCACTTTATCAGTCAGCACAGGGCCTGTCGACACCCCCCCCCCCCCTTAGAAGATTTATTAAAAGATACAGTGCCACGCTTGTATGTGTATGCAAGCATTTCTGTGTGTGTGTGTGTGTGTGAATGTGTGTGTTTATGTATGTATGAGCATGTTTACAGCAGGGATGGTGGGGGGTGGTAGTTATCTGTGTCGGATGGTGCTTTTGTCGTAGTCCGCATTTAGCTGTTTAAGGAGGACAGCAGGAATGTGGGAGAATGAGAACCAGATATATGGTTATATAATGAAAAGAAAAATCTCTTCTATTGCACTGTTGATTTTTATCAAATGCTATTTTATTGTACAAAATGTACTAATGGTAAATGGAACTGTCGATGAAAACATTTGCCGTAAAATTTGTCTCTCTGTTTTTTTTTCTCCTCCTCTCTTTTTTCATACTCCTCCCGAGCCCTTGGCCCCACATTGCAGTGTGACAACCCAGAATTCTGGGTAATACGGCGCTGGCTTTTCTCCTTTTTGCTGCTGCCCCGTTTCTCTGCAATTTACTGGGCTGATAAAAATAAGACCTGTGCTTCACCAGTCACAAGTGTTTCACATTTTTTTTGCCCCTCTTCCTATTCCCTATCCATTGTTCCACTCCACTGTTTTAATCAAGTCCACTGCCTGCTAATTTGGAGAAGAGGAGGGGGAGTTCCCCTATCATTTTCTGGAAGACGTTTCTCGAATTCCGGCTCAGCGAAGCCTGTAAGAGCTGCTTTCCTACAGCATTGGGGATCCATCCCCTCCTCATATTTACTCACAGTTCTCTGTTCATTGTGCTTTGCTCGGTCTTCTTTGCTTCCAGCGTGGTTTTATTAGCTGCCATATGTGCTTCCCCCTGCCATTAGCACAAACGTGATTCTGTAGCAGGAGTTTTATTCCTACCTCTGACTAAAGCTCTTGGGGAATGGGCCTTACTGTGAATGGAGCATTTAACACACTTGAATCAGTCTCTGTTCAACACGGTTTCACCGCCATTGTCCTGAAAGAAAAGCAGCGTTTATTATGGATTTGTACCTTTTGGGCGTCGACTGAACACAGCAGTCGATGGATTTAATCGAATTAATTTAGTCAAATATTGCATTTGCTCTTATGCATGATTTTCAAGTCAATTCAGTTTTATTTTCCATCCTATAAAATCAAAATACAAATTATCTCAAGTGGTTTCACAAAAAGGTCAAACCTTAAAATTACATAGTGGGTAATTAACTTGAGTGTGAAAAGCCATTCGCCTTAGTTGGTCGCGGAGAGCCGAGAAGGTGGGGATCAGAGGAGAGGGGCAAAACCATCTCATTAAAGGTGCAGTGTGTATGATTTCAGACTTACAGACTTCTATCTGTAGAAATAGAATTACAAAACCATTAGATACAGACATGTCTATGAATGTATAATCACCTTACTGTATGACTTGCCATTTGCAACACCTAAATTGTATATTGCCTTTAATGTATATTTACCGCCTATGGGGGGCACCATGTTTTTATAATAGCCTAGGGTGGACATACCAAACATCTTTGGAGCTTTAATGACAGCTGAAGTCTACCATAGGTTCTCCTGCATGCTCAAATGAGAGGGATGAGGTGATGGATACAAAATGCATCTTCACCAAATCTTACACACTGTACCTTTAAATGTCGATCCGCCGTTGAAAGCAATTTATGGTTATTTTTTGTGCAATGTTCAATAGCAGAATGAATTGACAACACTACTAATTGTATCATAATATAAATAATAAAAATAATGATAATAGTAATAATTCTAGCATTTGCGTTGACTTAAGTCAGGCTCCTGAGATTTTGGAGCCTGAAGTCTGCAGAAGAAGAGAGGAATTTCCCAAGGGATTAAATAAAGTATTTCGAAGAGAGAGAGAGAGAGACTGGGAAAAGACAGGGTTAGTGAGATGCAATGAAGCAAGTAAATTGTAGGCAGAGAGAGATAGAGAATTGATACAAAGGATTGTGTATCGTAGTTGACCTTCTAAATCCAGATATCTATCACTGTCTGTTAGGGTGGGAGCTGTGTCTATATCCTATTAGCCACGTTGTCATAGTCACAGTAACAATGACCTTGCTAGTTAGCGATGCTAACTGCCCCCTTTGGGTGTCTGACTGTTGACTACTTCAGTATAACATTAAGTTATTTTCTTTATTTGGTAGGCAGCAATGCTGGGGTTTCCTTATGTGATGCATG
>JAFBJT010091943.1:12296-20049 GCA_016785325.1 Chascanopsetta lugubris | reverse complement strand
AGGAGGCGGTGGCGGGGGGGGTGAAGGGGGCGGGGGGGTGAAGGATGACTCGGGAAAGTGTCGGATGCAGGTGACGGGGGGGAACAGTGGAGGACGGATGAGAAGCGCCATCGTCCCAGATTCAGAGGCCGAAATGTGGGAGAGTTTGTGATTGGAGAGGAAGAGGAGAAGAAGAAGGAAGAGGAGGAGAAGGAAGAGGAGGAGAAGAAGAAGAGTGAACGTCCTTCAGACGAGAGGGAAAGTTAGAAAACAGGGATTTTAATGAAGCGCTCAGACGCTCGTTCCTCATGTGGCGGCGGGTTTGACAGAAATGCTGAGTCGCTGTTTGAAACTTGTTTTTCCCGTTTCTAAATTGGCACGTCAGATTTGTCAGTTCACTTTATTTTATTTTATGAAGTTTTTCAGATAAAGGGATAAAATGAGAATATTCACTTCTTTCATTTGATGTGTGAGAAACCAAATCAAATGAGTGTATTTTCTTTGTGTGTATTTTATGTTATTATTGTATTTATAGATTCACTGTATATTAGTAGTTATTATCATTGTCATTGTTGTTCTTATACATAATACAGCGATAATAACATAATAACAATAACAATACTACTACTACTAATAATAATAATAATAGGTTGCAAATGATCTGACATGACGTAATAACAAAATAAAAATGATATATACAAATAAAAGATAATAGACTAGAAAATAATATGAAAAAAGTGAAACAATAATCCAAAAAATAAATCACAAAAATACTAAATAAACCTCAAACTAAAAAACATGGAGTGTGATGTAACTTGTTGAAGCGATAAATGCGGAATGAATTTTATTGGTTAAATTAAACTTGCAAATCGACATTTTAAAATTGCCAAACTTTTGCAAACATTCATTATCTAATCAAGATTTCACGCTCCGGAGCTTTTACTTCAGGTGCCGTTTCCACGTCCTTGTAAATAAAGTTTGCAGCTGCTGTTTTGAGCTAATTTATTCACACACACTCTGATCAGAGCTGCAGGTGTGAAAACTGGAATCCTGCACTTTCCACACAGTTTATTAATCAAACTAAAGTTTCTGTCTTTACTTCCTTTTCATTTCCTTTTCCAAAATATTCCAAAAACCTGCACCTGCTGATTCACTCTCTCCAAACTCTGCTGGCTCACGAATACATACAACAAATCAAACAAATAAAAGTAACGGGTGTATAATATCTGGCAGAAATGGGAGAAATAAAGTTTATTGTCTCTCATTACGTTTACTTTGCTGTCAATGTCAAACCCTCCTCTCGTCTCTCCCCTCCCTCCCTGGCTTTGACCTTTGACCCTCACCGGCCCTGCTCTCCCGCCATGTCTGCCTGGCGCCTCGTCGTCCGTCTCACACCTCGTCTGAACCAGACCTTGAGGTTTCAGAACACTCCGAGAAAACAAACGTCTGGGTAACGACGACCTTGCTCTTTAAATCTGCTGAGTCGGAATCTGAACACATCCGCCGCTCATCCTCTCCCGAATCAACTGTAACATCAAATCATTTGAAGCGATAGCAACAATAAACACAAACATATTTGATCAGTGATTGATTCTCCGCCGCGCCGACACGCTCACGATTCCCATGACATAGTTTGTTAAGTTCTGGCAGAGACGACGCGAAGCGACTTAATGCCGACATCAGGTCGTATCGATCGCTGTCGCTCAGACTGTTTGTGCAGCGCCGCCGTTTTGATGAGTCATGTCGGAACAGATCAACTTCAAAATGATAAATAAATACACAACATCAGAGCTGCAGGTCTGAACTCCTCTCTGCACGCAAACACTCCTGAGTTCATATCAGTGAAGGTCCAATCATAGTACTAATACTCACAATACTGATAGTAATACTACTATACTACTACTAATAACAATAGTAACAATAATGGTAAAAATGTACAATAATAATAACAATGAACGATAATAATATGTACAGTAAGAAAAGAAACGATAATAAAAGAAAAGATAAAATAAAACATTTGATGACAGATCCATCTTGATTTACTCGCATAAATTATAATAAATTTAATAAATCAAAGCAGTGACACTTTTATTATTCCTTTTCTAAATCATGTGACCTACGAAACTATAAACATCACAGCTGGAAAGCGGGTCTGTAAATAAACATCATATTCGCTCAAAGATACAAAGAAAGGCTGGATCTCTTTGTAAATAAAGTTTTATGAATGGACTCATTACACAGAGGTCAGACGAGGTCAGACGGGGTCAACGAGGTGAAGGTGGACGGACGTGGATCCATTCAGCGGGAAAGTTTGTCGTCATGGACGAATCAAGCGCATCCTTCAAAAGACATGACCCATCTCTGGGTCTGCGTCCTTATACGCCCCCTCAGTCTGTGTGTGTGTGTGTGTGTGTGTGTGTGTTTGTGTGTGTGTGTGTGTGTTTATGCTTTGTCCACTGGTCAAGGAGACAGTTCAGATTTCATTGAGGCTCAGTCTGACATTGGAAGACCGTCATTGTCAGGGTTTATATGTGTGTGTGTAGGTGTGTGTAGGTGTGTGTGTGTGTGTGTGTCATCCTCCATTGTCCTCTTTATACTTTTGAAAAATGACTTCCTCCAAACTCTGTGTGTTGCCAGGACGTGTGAAGTTTATTCCTTTATTGAATGAACTCTGTGTTTCCCTCCGCGCCGTCTGAAGGAGCAGGCAAATGGAATCGACCCTTTGATGCAAAGAGCCTCGGCTGTTCCGCGCTAAACACAACGGCAGTGTGAAATGAGCGCAGCTCGTTAGAGGGGTTTGAGACCACCCCTCATTGATTCGCCACAAATCCGCTCATCAGAGTCATTTTCGGAGGATTGTGGCGCGGGACCTCTGACCGTCTTCACGCGGAACGGCCTCTGGAGTCGAACCGCCTCTGATGCGTTGATTTTCCTCCGCGCCCTCGGTCTCTGCTGTCCGCTCAGTTTGAGAGCTGAAGGAAACTCTGACCTCTGACCGAGTCCAGGATGGAGCCGGCGTCACTCAGAGGCAGGTCAGAGTCTCAGCTGAGGAATTTATTATTAAACACACTCAATTCATCCCTAGGTTAAAGTACTCACTCGGATACACACCCATTTGTCTAAGATGAAATACGCTAGTATGATAATAACAAACAAAAAAACTGCTTCGAACATATGATGAGTTTGATTATGATCGTCCAGTTTGTTCGTTCACCCCGAAAAAAGCCTTAAAAGATAAGTGAATGTGCAGGTTTGGAAATGAGGCCTTAATTAGACTTCAGATGTCCTCAAGTTGAGATGTTCCTGCATGTAAACAGCCTGTCATACCTAAAGTGGCCTGCAGAGGCAGTCAACACGTGCTTTGCAGTTGCTTCCCCGACCTTTGACCTGCAAACGGAGTAGCACTTTATCTCACTGCCGCTAACAACTCAGCTCTGTGGTCCCTGAAGCAACGAGGTAACTGGAATAAGCTCTTCGGTTAAATGTGGGCGTGTCCCCACATCGCCCCCTGTGGTCGCGGGGTTGAACTACATCACCCTTGCTCTCCCGCGCCTGCAGTAAGACCAGCAAGAGTGGCGCCTTCGCCACTTCACCTGTCGGGATGCGATCCACCTCGTTTGAAGTGTAAATGAGCCTGTGACTCAGTGTGGGTCACGTGACCAGTGTGAGACCCGTCTCCATGGCAACACGCTCTGTTCCCAGCAGCAGCAGCAGCAGCAGCAGCAGCAGCAGCACCTGGCTGATGATGGTAATTGTTGCTGTGTGTGGATTTGCCTGCAGGCGCCTGCTCGGTGATCACCTCTGACGGCTTCCTTTAGAGCCTCCGATTAGCATATCTGCCGACTCGGCGCTTCCCCTCCTCGGGACGGCCCGCCGCCGTAACCCCTCCGCCGCTCCACCGTCCCGCTCCTCGTTTAAATCGCTGCGTTACGCGCAATCATCAGCTGTTTACCGCCACTCGTTATTCTTATAGACAAGTCCGTGAGAGGCTCCGCCTTAAAAGACGGCGCTCGCCGTTTACATCAGACGGCGGGACGCCGGCGTTTCAAGTGGTTCAAATCCCTCGGGGAACGTCCTGAAGGACACGTTATCAAATCTCCGTGAAAGTCTAATGAAGAGTTAGCATGAAAGAGTCCTGCGCGGGTTTTCCGGCGCCGGCGTTGGGATGTTGTCGTCTCCACAGACTCCCATCAAGCGGCGCGTGTGCGCGTGCGTGTGTGTGTGTTTGTTGATGTGAAGACGACGACGACATCATCATCCTCCTCCTCCTCCATGTTTGTTTATAAAAATGAAAACAAACTTTGAAAGTGTCTTTGCCACCACTTACCTCAAATCACCTGAAAGTCGAGTCCGCTCAAACGCAGCTTTGAGAGGTTGATCATTCCTTAGAGAGCAGCCGTTTTAAAGGAGTAGCCCGTGTATTTTTGAATTCTGCGTTCGCCGTGTTAAGTGTAATTTAACCTCCGATTCGTAAAGGGTGCGATAAGTGGCCGTTCACTCCGGAGCGACGCCACAGGTACGAGCTCAGCCCACACACAGCTGTCAGGGCTCTGCGTCACCGCCAGTGGGCGTCACTCTGCAATTACACCTCCTGACCACTGGGAGGCGCAGAGCAGAGATAGTGCACTAGCGCAGATATGGCACATATGGAACTAAATGGGCGGAAATATTAACGTAGCACTGCAGAGTCAACTCTGGATATTGTTTTGTAGATCCAAACGGGAAAAAAATAAAATAAAATAAAAAAATACCAGGCTAAGCTCATCTATTTAGACATTTGAGTATAATTCTAATCTTATTATATTAATATTGTCTTGATAATCCTTCAGTATATGAGTTCAGTTGTTTTGGGGGCTTTTTAAGCTCAAAGCTCAGAGTTGAAAGCTTTGTTATTTTAAAGTTGAATACGTTTAAAAAAGTCTACCTTTGTACGGCTGGGGGCTCCGTTCGGTCCCGTCTGGGTTTAAGGGTCCGGACGAGGGGGAAGCTGCAGCCACCATTTAAAAATGACATCATCAGAGCATCAGTGCGGAGTGAGGAGGACGTGGAGGAGAAGCAGCAGGGGGCTGCCGTCGGTGCACAGACGGTCGTTTTTTCTGTAGTTTGCTGTAACAACTTAACAAGGTGGTTTTACTTCAGTGTCGTGTTCTAGGTTCTTTGTCGCCTTGGAAACCAGATGAAAGGGAATCTAATGGAGCTTTAAAGTGGACGAACTGGCCCTTTTCTGAGGAGACAGGTGCATTATGGGAGAAATGCAGTGACGTTGAGGGAGAGAGTTGCGAAACTGAGTAAGATGAAAGACTCGGATGAAAGAACCCGGTGTGGAAATAGTTTAAAACCGAACCCCGCTGCGCCGCGATTGAAGCGTTGGCTCGCGGCGAACGAGACGAGACCCGAGTCTCGATCGCACGAGCTGCACCATCATCTCCGTACACACCGGCCTCGGTCTTAAATCCTCCTCCTCGCAAAAGTCAATAATTGTTCGTTGGGGACGAAGTGAGCCGGAAGAGGAGACGTGGCGCGAGGACGTCTGCGTCTCGCCGCCTGTTCCTCAGTCGAACGCCGTCGACGTGAGCGGAGGAGTTCAAACAGCAGCGGTGGATCGTCAGAGCCCAGCTGCTCTTCGCTTGGTCCGAGAGGAAACGGAAACGAAGCAGAGAGGAGTCTTTCAGAAATGTGTACAAAAGGAGCCAGCAGCAGCAGCAGCAGCAGCAGCAGCAGCAGCAGCAGCAGCAGCAGCAGCGGCAGCAGCAGCAGCAGCAGCAGCAGCAGCAGCGGAGACGACGGTAAACAGTCGCAGACAAAGACGAGGCTGCAGCCAAACAGCAGACTCTGATGTCGGGACTGTGGAGTCTACAGCTCTTGGATCTGATTCCCGCTCAAACGCTTTTGTTCCCGCTTTTCAAAATGAACTCCTGAGTTTCCAGAACGTGACTGAGCGAATCAGTGTCTGCGAGTGAACTGCTGCAACACCAACAACAACAAAGTCGGGAAGTCTTTCATTTCCAAGTCGGAAATACCTTGATTTTGTGAAAAGCAGCCATGGATAGCTGCACCCTAAGAATAGGAAGCTGGACGCCCATAAAAGGAAATGGTGTGGGTGGAGCCGGGAAAGAGGATGAAATGATGGAGAATGATGATGTCACCAAGGCAAGGTGTGTGTGCCTAAAGTGGGTGGGGGCGGAGCCAGAAAGGGCAGCTCTAATAGAGGAAATTGACATGGAATGTCAGTGGGTGTGCAGCCAATGAAGGCAGGTGCGCTGCAGAGTCATGTGACCTGGGCGTGAATGCTGATTGAACACGTTCACACTGCTCTGAAATCCCCCGTTCACCCCGCGGGTGTCGGTGGGTTTCAGGGGCAGTTTGAACTCCGACCCGCGGGTTTAGCGAGTCCTCCGTCACCGTCGTGTCCGTGGAGCTCCGGCAGCGAGGCGAGTGCCTGTGTTGAAAGATGTGGACGTGTTGCTGAATATCACTTCCTGTTGCTGAGGCGTCCAATCTGCATGAAGCAGCAGCGCCGCCGCCACCGGGCCCCAGCCACGAATCCTGCAGCCGGGCTGCCGGCGCTAATCTCAGCGCCGGCCGGCGGCGCCTGTGGGAGAACCTCGCCTTTTTGTCTTTTTTCCTTTTTTTTTTTGAATCGTCACGCTCGGAATATAACGCTGGCGCAGGAGGAGGTTTAATTTTACATTTCCGCTGAATGAGTTTGCTCCATTTGGAAAACGCACACAATCCCGTCTGGGTTTCAAATGGAAAATGCAAATGTAATAAGTTGTAGCGTATAAAAAAACATCCTGAGTCCTCAGAGTTCTTGTCTTGTTGACTGGGACCAGACTCATGTCAACAAACATACTGTGGATGTAGCTGTTTGCTATCTTTACTGAACATAAACAAAAGAATAAGTTAATAAGGTTTAAAAATGAAAAAGTAAAAAAACAAAATGAAAAATCTTAAAGAAAAATATATATGTAAAATTAAATAAAACAAAAAATATTGTTGATACAAATAATAACAATAATAATAATAATGTAGGAAAAGAGTAATATAGATAGAGAGATGATCAATGGATACATAAATAGTCCTAAAGCAGAGCGGGGTAAAGGAAATACATTTTTTTAAAGGAGCTAAATGAATAAAAAAATGCATGGGTTCAAATCTGAGAAAATGAATATTCTGCTCTCATTAATGAAGGAGCTGATTATCTGCAGTAAACAGAGATGTTAACACTTGACTCCTTTAAAGCCTGACATTGAATTAAATTCCCTCCGGGTTCGACTCATTATACAACGGTTAGTTTCAGTGTGACACGTTTCAAGACGTTGTTTACAAAATGTATTTCTAATAAACGACCCAGTAATTAAATCTGCGAGCTTTTTTTAAAAATTATTATTATCCAGCCTTGCATCATTTGTGCTGACCAAAACTCAGCTCGTAGCAGAATCTGCAAAAAGAAATCATGTAGTAAAATAAGACGTATATTCAAACTAATGAGAAACACTCGACTCAAGACTTTCAATTAAAAAAAAACTCAAGACTTAATATCAGTGAGTCTGAATATTTCTGTTTTTCTAATCACACATTCCATTTTTATTTACGATTTTATTTCATTATGTATTGAATAGAGAACAGAATAAGACGGATATGTTTTATATTTTTGTGGTATCATTTTAAAAATAATGTGACAGATGGAGGAACAACGTGTAAACATGATGATAGCGTGAACATAGAGGCGAACAAACCTTCCCCCGCATGAACCGTAGACTGTATATAAAGA